>JAUTYZ010011049.1:5389-19416 GCA_032273725.1 Panulirus interruptus | reverse complement strand
AGAAACCAGTGGCATAATTTTTCAATGGTATACAGTAACACACACACACACACACACATATATATATATATATATATATATATATATACTGCTTCAACATATCCCAAGACCCGTCATGCCCACGATGCAACGACCATAAAGAACAGACCAAGCACTTACTACTCAATTGCCCTGCACTCTCTGCACATAGGCGTACACATCACAACATTTTATGACTTCCGGTCCCGAATAGTGGATATGGGCAGCTTCCTGAGTGCTGCAGGAGCCTCATGAAAATGGAAGGGACTCCTGGGGCAGGAAAGTATGAATGACAAGCTCAAGAGGAAGATGGATGAATGGTTTGGGAATGTCTGAGGGGTAAAGTCTGGGGTGGGTGTGAAAGGGAGAGCAAAGAAGAGGTTGGCACTTCTGCTGAAGGAAGAATTGTGGAAAAGTTTTAAAGAGTATCGGGAAGTGAGTTTAGAGACCAATGCCGGTGAGAATGAAAGTGGATTACGCGAGGTGGAAGATTATCAGTGCTCATGCACCTGGCATTTGGAAAAGTGGTGGAGAGGCATATGTTGTGGAAGGAAATGAGTGAGTAAAACAGCAATTTTGATGCAAGGGATCTAGTATCATTGGTGGGAAACTTGAATGCAAGAAATGGGATGTAGCAGTTGCAGATGTAACTTGGGGGCATGGGGTGCACAGTATAGTTGAAAATAGTAAACAGCCGTTCAAGAAGTGTGAGGAAAAAGAACTGGTGTCTGGGATACTTAAGTATACGTAGATGAGTGGGGTTAATGGTTAGCGGGCATTATTGGATTACACACTAGTCGACAAGAGAGTAAAGGGGAGACTTTTGGATGTGAAGGTGCTGAAAGAGGCATTTGGTGAGATGTCTAAACACTTTTTGGTGGAGGAGAGTGAGAAAGAGGAACTGACATGGGTAAGACGTTGGTGAAAATGCGTGAGCTTGGCAAAGAGACTTTTGTGAGGTGATGCTAAGAGAAATTGAGTGATGATTGGCAAAAACGTGACAGTAAAAGAAATTAGCCGAGTGGAAATGAAAAATGTTTAGGGAAGCATTGCTTACATGTGCAGGTTACGTGTGAAGAAAGCGGAAGATGGGATGTGCACGTTTAGAAAACGGTAGTGAGCGGTAGGATTAGGAAGTTAAGTTGCTAGTGAAAGAGAAAAGAAAAGTTGTATGGACGCTACTCTCAGGGAAGAAGTGCGAGTGATTGGAAGATGTACCATAGATAGCGGCAGAAGGTAAAAAGGAAAGTGCAGGGGTTGGAAAACGGGGCAAACAGATGGCAATTTTCAGGGAGAACGAGAAATTTTTTTGGGTGTGAGAACAAGCAAACACTGGGGGGAAATCAGTTAGGAGGAACAGATAGGGAAGTCGGAAAAGGCAAGAAAGAGGTGAAGAGATGGAGAGAGTATTTTGAAAGGCTGTTGAAGATTCTCCATGATAAGATGGCAAATGTGGGCTGCTTGGGACGTGAAGATATAAGAAGCGAGACAGTCATGAGAAATGGTTTGGTGAAAAAGAACAGGCAGTGAAAGCCTTACGTAAATGATGTGTGGCAATGCGTCTGGAGTGGATGGGATAGCGCTTCTATTTCTCAAGAAAGATTGATAACTTTATTGATTAGTTAGCCAAAGTTTTCATCGTATGCATGACTGAAGGTGAGGTGCCGGGGGACTGGAGGAATACCTGTATAGTGGCATTACAATAAAAGCAAAGGGACTAAAGTGAATGTTCGAATTACAGAGTGATGAGTCTGTTGAGAATACATGGTTACTTATATGGAAGACTGGTAGAGGTTGTGTGGACTGGATGCTTGCTATGAATAATTTGTGTGATTGATACCTATAGAGAAGGTGAGAGATTTATATGCGGCATTTATGGATCTGGAGAAAGCTTATGATGGGGTTGATAGGGATTTTTTTTTGTGGAAGGTTCTACGAATATATGATGAGGAAGGAAAACTACTAGAATCAGTAAGGCGTGTGTGAGAGTAGGAATGAAAGAGGGCGAGTCTTCTTTAAGGGTATGTGATGTCACTATGGCTGTTTAATCTATCTATGGGTGGAATGGACAGGGAGGCAAATGAGAGCATACTGGAGAAGGGGAGGGTCTACAATTATGCAGGGGGATATACAGGCCTGCAGATATCATTTGCTTATTGAGGATGACACAACCCTTGGTGGCAAACTCGTAAGAATGCAAAAGCTGGTGTCTGAGTTTGGGAGAGTGTGTGAAAGGAAAAAGGTGAGAGCTATTGTGAATAAGAATCAAGTAATGAAGTTTAGCTGGAGGAAAGACAAGTTGATCTGAGTATGAGTTTGAATGAGTAGGAAGTCCTTTATTTTAGATATTTGAGAGTAGAAATGGCAGTGGATAGAACAAAGGAGCTGAAGTGAATCACAGGGTGGGTGAGGGGTCACAGGTCCTGGGTGTGTTGAAGAGTGTGAAAACAGAGGTCATTGTCTCTGAGGGCAAAGATGTGTATATCTGATGGTATAGTAGTACTGACCATGCTGTACATGTGAAAAAAATACAGAATAGTGTGGATGTATTGGATATGAAATGCTTGAGAACCACATGCACTGTGTGGAACAATTATTGAGCAAGAAATGAAATGACATACCTATGAGGAGATATCGACAAAATGGTTGGGCTAGCACATAATGCTCACCACATGTCTTACCCGTTCCTCTCTGCTGCCATCTGCATTAACTAATCATCTATTCTGGGTTCATCTAGGACTAATTTCAACCATAAGTCAACTTTTCTCAAATGTTTTGGTTGCTGTTCTATGCATGTTTCTTATTTCTCTTAAGAATATAATGAATAACTATTCAGTATACTAAGCAAGGTCTGGTGGTGACAAAAGTATGGTTGAGAAAGCTGAAGAGGGTATGTTGAAATGATTTGGATATATGGAGAGGATGAGACAAGAGAGACTGACTAAAAGGTTGTGTCAAAAAAGGAGGGAACGCAGAGGGGCAGACCATGGATGAGATGCAAGAATGGAGTGAAAGATGCTTTGAATTATCGAGGTTTAAATATGCAGCAGGGTGTGATGCGTGCACAGGATAGAGCAAAGTGGAACAATTTGGTATACATAAGATGATGTGCTGTCAGTGGGCTGA
Source organism: Panulirus interruptus (assembly GCA_032273725.1). Classification (NCBI taxonomy): domain Eukaryota; kingdom Metazoa; phylum Arthropoda; class Malacostraca; order Decapoda; family Palinuridae; genus Panulirus; species Panulirus interruptus. Next base: position 16,272 of record JAUTYZ010011049.1, on the reverse strand, counting down.
ACCAGTGCATGTGAAGCAGTCAGGGAAAACCACTGAAAGGACTATGGGCTTGGCTGTGCATAGGGGCTTTAGTTTCAGTGCATTATACATTACAGCTAGAGTGGGGATGCAAGCAAATGAGGCCATTCTTATTATTATTATTATTAGTAGTAGTAGTAGTATGATAATAACAATACTCAATAATAATAGTAATAGTAGTTACGATTCTTTTGGTTCATAAATTTTTGCAATTTCCAAGTTAGCAAGGTAGCACCAGCAACAGGTGAAGAAATGGCCTTTTTTTGCTTACATCATACAAAAAAATCATCTGGATGTTTAAAGTGATGCAAAAAATGTTAGAATATCAACTGATGTTCGCCGCTGTTTCCTAGAACAACAAATTATGTCAACCGCACTCTAAGGGTTAATCGCTGAGAATTCTAGAGACAAAACCATCTTATTGAATACATAAAAGATAAGAATTTACTACTAATCACATGACATAAACATTGAAGAATGATATAATTCAGAGTGAAGCAGGTCTAGAAGGATATGAAACATTCAGGGCAGACAGAGAGACAATTAAACAGGATGACGTAGCAGTTTATATAAGCAGCAGACTTAAGGGAAAGCAACTACTGAAATCTATAAAATTAAAGGAAGTTTTACACTCGTGGGACCCCATCTCTTGGCCATTCCCTACTTTCATACAACTTTTTAAATTTCCATATGCTGTCCACATTTACCACATCCTAATTCAATTTCTTCTATCCATCCACTACTCTGATGCTATAAAAAATGCTTCTCCACATCTTGACTCCCAACCTCTTCTCTCATGCAGAATCCTGAAGCTTATTTCCTGCTAGATAATAATCATATTAAACCCCTCTTTTATTTTGCCCCATCCTTATTACATCTGCCTAACTGAATTTCATCATCTATGTATCAGATCAACTTTGGAGTCTAACATGTTAAGGTTACCTTGTAAGTTGATGCAGTCCTCCTCGCTTCTTACTTTCCTTATGACCTTTGCATCATCTGCAAATATATTCAGGTAGCAGTCCATACCTTCAGGCAAGACATTTATATACATGAAGGAGAGTAATGATACTATGACAGAATCCTGTAGCACTTCGATGGTCACCTTGACTCATCTGGAGAAGGCTTCTCTGATATATGTCCTTTGTTTTCCATTGAAATAATCTTCTATCCACAGAAGGAGTTTTCCCCATATTCTTGACCAGTGATCCAGCTTTTTAATCAGCCTTCTATATGCTACATTGTTAAATCCTTTCTAGTATTCCAGATACAAACAATCCACCCAGCCTTCCCTTTTGTCTAAGACTAATAGAACAACTAATCATTTTAGCCACTTGGAAACTGTTGTCACCCTAAGGATTAACCTCGCTGAAAACAGCTACTGCTGCTTTGTTAAGGTGGAAAGCCTGACATTCATTCTGTCATTACCTTGTATTGTTCTTACAGTTGTGAATCATAACCAAATGTTCTCCAAATGTCCATTGCTCATTCAACAGCATCTAAACAGTTCAAAACATTTAATTTGATTTCTTATTTGTACAAGGCTCACTCTCTTCATCTGTTGGGACTTTTTGACTTAAGACTGGTGATTTCAGTTGTAAATCTTGACTTTCAGTGTCACAATTTTGCAACTTTAGCAAATTAAAAGGAGAACTTTGTGACTTTCAGTAAATATGTTCCCTAATTGATAGAGAATGGTAGAGTGAAACATTGTTAAACAGAAAATCATACAGGGACCCCTTCCATACTGAAATTCTATAATGAAATGTAAAAATACAAAAAAAAATGAATAAAATAAAAAAACATTAGGCTTGAGCGTTAGGTAGAAGTAGTCAGTAGGAACATTAGGTAGGAGCCTCTGCAAACACTGCACTAGAGTTGCCCTCTGCCAGTGGCCTGTTAAAGGTGAGGCACTAAAGACTAAGAAGCAGCACTGGAGTTCAGTAGTTATGGAGACTCTATTGCTGTCGCCATCCCCTTGAGGGAGTTCCAGTTGGGAGCGGGCATTGGAGATACAGATAAATATATGGAATAGAGAAAAAGTTTGGCTGACCATCAAAACAAAGTCTTAAGTCACTGCTACATTAAGGCAACTGACACCGATAATATCTCCTAGTTCTCAAATACAACAAAGTACTTACGATTTATGTCATCACTGATAAAAGATTATATTCATCTCTGTGATGAAAAGGCAAGAAGAAAGTGAAGACACTGCACAACCAAGTCCAATCAAGGAGTTCCAGAGTGAGGAAGTAAATGAATGGTAGCAGCGAGCTGCTTCCTGCCTCCATGTCATGCCATGACATAACATCATAGGCCTGGTTGTCAAGTCACTATGAATGAGCTCCTACAAGTCTCATGTTTTATGATGGTCAAAGGAGATGAATCCTCATGGATACACTAGGAATCTGTCCATATATCTATTCAGCAATTATATCTTCCTCTGTCAACTGCTATTCCATTTACATTCTATTTAACATTTTACTCCTTTGTCAGGCCTATTTACCTAATGGAGTATTACCTTCTGGAATCACAGATACTAATTCCTCCCTTACCTGCACTTAAATAGGCCACTGTGGTGAAAGTCTCCTGTTTTCTTGGCAAAATTATGAATGGCTGTAAACATATCAATTCTGTTGTATGGATACGAGTTAAGTGCATGATGCTATAATAAAACATTAATAAAGCCCATTTCATATGCAGAGAGAAAAATAATAATGAAGCTTTATAGAAGATTTGAAGCCTTCTTTCAGTTTAGCTCAATAAATACAAGGTATGGATGTGTATCAGCTTGCTGAGAGAATGTAATATGATCCAGTGAGACTGGAACAATGCGATTAAAGAGATGGGGGACAAAGAATGTAAAATTTTCTCCTAAAACAGATATACGGATAGAACAGTCACATTAGAATCATGAGATGAAAGACATGGGAAATAAAGAAAGTAAAATTTCCTCACACCTACAAATAAGTAATTCCACAAATAAAAGTACACCCCAGCCACACAAGCACCCAGTTCTACATATAATGAATATATATTTCATATGATTATTAGGAGAAAGTCTCATTATCATCTCTAACCTCAAACAGTGGCAAAGATTCCTTTGGAGGATTTGGTGATAGAGAGCTCCACAACACTTCCAACATGTGAAGAGCATCATCAAAGGCAAATTCACGCTTCAGTTCCAATAATAACCAGCGGTAGCAAAAGAGAAGGTCATCAGCCTGTAAAAATGTAATGGATGAGCTATTGTTCCTATTGTAATGCAGAGCTGCTTGTTTGTTGTTGCTAGTGTGGTGCCAGGTTGTTGTGATGTGATGTGATTGTGAGGTCGTTTCCATGTGAAAGGACCTTCATATTATGGTTTGCTAGAGCTAATGGGTGGTCATGTAGGAAGAGATTGATGAGGGTTGGAGAAAGAACTGCTTGTTAGGAAACTCCACAGTAGAAATCACTGTGAGTAACTGTGCTAAGGAGGCTGGCTATGAAGCTATGGTATTTTTATGCATTCAAAACGCTCATCTAAAAGTGATTTATGGCAACTCAGCTACCACTGTGCCAAGTCCATCATGTCACAAAGAGGGAATGAGTGAAACAAACACCAATTGAAATGGGCCCCTTTAACAATTAGTGGAAAAGCATCCAGTCCCAATCAAAGCAAATTTACTCAGGATGAGCAAGGGTTAATTCGGAGAATGCTCATATAAAGCAGTAAGGGAAACACTGGGGAGGAAGAAAAACAAACGATCCAATTACTGGAGGGGAAAAATCTTACCATTTTATCATATATAAATGACTAAAGATCCCAGGCATTAACACCCACAAATTGTGGTACTAATACCAGTTTCCAGTATTATATAGCCAGTACATCTGACAAATGTGTAAGAAAATTATATTCAACATATAAGAATATATATTTCATGATTATGTAGGAGTAAAACAAGTCTCAATTATTCAGCATTCCAAGTTACTCAAATGGGGTTAAGCAACAGCTATTCTGACTGGATGAATCCTTACTATACAATTAAAAAATTCAGTTCATAAATATTCCAAGTTTGTAGAACTATGATTACATAGAAATCAATAATTTCATTTGATTCGTACCAAGGTAAGATTTTCTAATAAAAACAAAACTACAGAGCTATGAATGGTAACTTTATGGCAACTCTTCCTTTAGGGTAATGGACTACAAGATAATCTAACAGTGTATATCCAATATGCCATGTCCTACTGTGCAGCCAGGTGTTGCATGCAGATTCTCACCAAAGCATCCATATACATGCACAATTCCAAGTTCTCTTCCATAATTATATAACTCTCAAACACATTCTCCCTCGAGCTGTACTTCTGTTTCACTCTTGGTCATCCTTCAGAACTAAGAAGGGTTGCATCATAAGGAGCCTGGTTAGTATGGTGATGGTTTGAATTATTTCACAGCCAGACAACAGAAAAATGCTAAAATTTTGAATGACAAAGTGTTAATTTGTCATACATTATATACAACTTGTAAAAATGAGATCATCAACAAATACCAACCTGATGAAGCTGAAGATATGAAAAGTATTCTATATCATAGAAGATAAGAGCTTCAGTTAGATGTTGGAACTTGAGGGTCATGGCATCACCATCGATATGAAAGTTGGAGTGAACCCGAGTCATAAGTGCACAGAAGCAAACGTATGCCTGTGCTTCATCACGCATTGTCACTAACAGTGGAGAGGCCAAGTCACTCATGCCCTGGCAGTATCCAACTGATGAATGATTCATTGCATATCTGATTCAAAGAAAAAAATATAGCAAAAACTATGAACAAGAAAAAAAAAATTATTTCATATATTTAGTACACTATTTAGAAATCAAATTATATTATATAAATTTCAAGATCTAATAGAGGAAATTCTACTGTCATAATGAAAATTTTTTCAAGAAATGAGTAATTTGTGCAAACACCTGAAAATTTTTATTGTTATAAAACATTTACCCAAGTTACTTTCCTTTATTGAGCCTGATATGACATGAGCAAGCAAAACACTCCAATCATACCCATCTTGGGTGAAAAGAAAACAGGGCATGAGAAAAAGGAATGAACAATGTAATCAGAGTTCCTCAGGTGTGTGTTAACTGGAATCTTAACCCTTAAATGCCAGCAGAATTGTAATTTTGCAATCACAATTTTCACAAGAAAATTAAGTTCATATTTACTGTTTTCCATTATAGAATAAAAAATACAGATAAAAGTAAAGGATATGTACAAACAAGAGAGCTAACATTACTTGCATGGCCATGGTACAGCACTAAAGTTAATGTGCTGATCATCCAGTAGAGGCATTGGTAGGGTCGTGGAGGAAAGGTGCAGGAGGGTGGAGGTTTAGCAGGGAGGGTGAGCCCCATGAGGGTGTTCAGTGTATGTTGTTTTAGTAGAAGCTCTAATCCTCCCTTTTGTATCAGTGACACACACGTCATTTTCTATATTTTAGCTATAGCAGTGTCATCTAGGCTCTGTCTCATCTTCAGCATCAAGGATTTTGTTTTCACACCATCTATTTTAGGAAGATTGCTTGAATTTCATCTGGTCTCGGTACCGATTTTTTTCTTAATTCATCTATTGTTGTTATTACATCATTCTCGGTTACTTCAACATCAGTAATGGCATGCTGTTCAAGTTGATAAGTACAATATCTCATTATCTATATTTTCTGTTTTTTATCAAGTTCAAAATACCATACATATTCAACTTTAACAGTTATTTGATGAAATTACCATCCACACTGTTTAGCTGTGTTTGGCTGTCATTGTTTGTAGGGGTGGGATACTATTATTTTCAGCTGATTCAGCTGTTAAAAGGCATTAGGGGCTAACATGCCACTTTGATGGTCTGATTATCTCTGAGAATGCACTCAATTCTTTATCACAGCACAAGACCCTTCCCATCCAAACCACTAACTATCAACTCCTAAACAGAAATAAAAAGCTTCCTCATGCTTCACACTTCAACATCCTATATTCACAGATCCCTTCGTCTCCTACAAATATAGTACTGGCAAAATATATGTGCTGAAATGATACGACAAGCACAAAACATCTGCCCACCCAATTCAGTCTTAATCACCACACTGTCACACATACACCCAAATGAAAACACAATCCCAAGATGTTTACTAGTAAAAAAATTTTGCCAATGATCTGGACACCACTCATCTCTACAACATTAAAAACATCAATTCAACATATCTCAAGACTCCTCATACCCAGGATGCAAATGCCATATTGAAGAAATTGAGCACTTTACTCCCCAAGTGTTCTGCACTCACCTCACACAGACATACACAACCTCACCATTCTCCTTAACCTATAGTATAGCCCAATGGACGTGGCTGGCTTCCTACGCACTGTGGGAGCTCCATGGAAGGGTTTCCTAGGGCAGGAAGGTAAAGGGAAAGTATTTCCTCAGTGACGTAAAAAACCCAGTGGACATAAGAAAAGACTATATTTCCACAGTGACCTAAAAAAAAAACAGTGGACATAAGAAAAGGCTATAGAGTTTGCAGGATAATTTGATGCCTTTCTGTGTGAGTGAAATATAATTAAAAAGGTACTGTATTTGTCGTACAAGTATTATATTCATTTCACAATCCCAATGCTCTTATAGCTCTTATTCTCCCACACCCTTCTTTTTTGAAGTTACAAACTCTATCACTTTTTCCTACTTCCATATTCAGATCACTCTCAACAACAGTTCCCTTACTTTCAGAAGCTCTTACTCATCAAATATGACCTGTCATAAGTTAATGAGGTGCAGAAAAATATTTTAAAAACTTTCACAAATAAGCCAGGAACATCAAGCTCATAAGTTCTCCTTCACCAAATGATTTTTATGAAACTATTCTTATATCATTACTTTTCTTCTGTTTTCCTAAGCATAAACCACAAACTAAGCATATTTTTATTTAGTCATAATTCCAGTGTGATCCATAACTATATAAAATGTATTCTAAATCCCTCTCTAAATTGCTTCTGTCATCCTATTACACACAAGACTATGTTTATCATCACAGAAGTTTTCTTCTTTTCATTTCTTCTTAACCATATAACAATAATACCTTACATACATTACCTTGCCTTTCCATTTAATTTCAGTAAAAACAGTGGCATAAATTACACTATATGAACTTATAGAGTTTCTCCATATGATATTTGATGAACTCTGATATGACTTACGTGGTTAATATGTTATACAGACTCTGAACGTTACTGTTGTCATCAGGTCCACTAAAGTAGGGGTGATGTCGATCAGTGCGCAAGACATCCTTACGAACCATGTTTGTCACGTACTTCACTTCCTCACTGACCTGCTGCATGAAGGCAGAGCTCAGCACTCAAATCATGCATTACTTTCAATTAGTTTATTAGTGCTCAAACATAACCTCAACTGTTACTTATGCATACATGTTCCATAGCTTTTAGTATAAGCATATTAATTCAATAAAGCATGCTAACTATGTAAGATTAGCTACACCCTACATTTTATGTTTACAAAGTAACTATAAAATATAAATTAACCAATGTCATGAATTACTAAAGCAGCAATTACCTTTGACATTTCTGTCAAATTCATGAAGCATTAGTTAAAAAAAATGTTAGTAAACCTTCATGAAAAAAGCATGAAAAACAAACATCATTATTAATGATTTATTTATTTTTTCTTTTGTTATAGAGCAAGCTGTTATAATTAGTGAAGTTAATCATCCTCATTCCATGAAAGCACTTGAAAAAACAATATTCTAAAGAATCATTTGAGATACCCACCCAAAAAGAATAGCACAGCTAAGCATTATGTCCCAGGGTGACACTAACAAATTATGAGCTGAAACCAATTCCAGTGTTACTTCAACAAAATATTCTGGAATAAACAAAATTTCTTTGTTCCATTGCAGATATTTTCCATATCATTTATTCCTTAAGCTAACAAGGAGCAGAGCTGAGTAATATTATTCATTCTCTGTAAATTAAGTATGTCTGTGGTGCACAAAGATACACAGCAAGATGCATAGAGTAGACACTATGTCCACGTAACAAATAGTTATGAAAGAATCTCTGAAGTACAAATGCTTTTGTCTGTGCTTAAGCACAGTTCTCACATTGAGATTATGCCCATAACTTGTCTCAGTAACAGGTAGAACAATCCCTGTGAATTGGGAAATCAAACCATCTCTTCCTCAATGGCTAGTCACCATGTGCTCAACATTAACCAATCTACTAATCAAACCACAAAGTGGCTCAATTAACTGTTGTGGGGGGTATTAGAAGGCATAAAGAGTATTTTGCTCTTGGGCCACACACCACCCACCCACCCATTATTTGATAAAACATTGACAAAAAAATATGGTAAAGATTGAAAATTCTTAGAGTAAGACGAAAATATGTAAAGGTTTGTCTACCTTAGAACACTTTTAGATAATGCATGTTTCACTAATTCTGTTTAATGCCAAAAGAAGCATTATTTTACATTATACTGATCTCACAGCAATTATATGCTCAAGAAACTGTAACCCTGTAATATGTAATGGAAAAACCCAAAATGTAATAATTTTCACAAAGGTGATTTTCAACCACCTCTCATCTTCCACAAGTAAACAGTCATATTCTTCATAACTTGTTTTAATTATAACTATGAAATGAAATGAAATTTGTGCACATTACAAAAATACAAAACTGATTAGCTTGGCCCAATGTCTCCTTCCTTAAAGGCTGACAAAATATCAAGACAGTTGCACTCATCACAGCAGACAACTATGCATTCACATCTGATACCTTGGATGATAACTAGAAACAGAAGGCATCACAGTCATCACTTGCATTTTATGTGAGCCTAATGCTATCTAGCAGGGAGAAACTGAGAAACCAGTTTCCTCTGCTAATAACCAAATGTCTCTACTGATCTAACACAAGGCCAATATATAGCAGAAGACATGGAGTGAATCACAACTTAACTACGAAAAATGTTTTAGACTTAAGAAGGGGTTTATTGTTGTATGTTATCCAAATATACCAGAGTTGCATAGGTATCAGAGTCCTCCATAATATCAGCTTTGCAATCATAAGAGAAAAAAAATCAAACTGCCAACATTCCTATGCCAAAACTTCATAAGTTTATGAAACACAAAGATTAGACAACTTATTTATTTATAGCCTCTCACGTTTGTATTCTTATGGAGGTTTTGAAGCAACTGAACTTACAGAAGACAATAGTCTGAATTCTTAATGAAAGTCCTGAAAGTCTGGACAATTTAATGTACTGATTGCAGTCCGCTAGAAACATTTTCTCCACTTTACTTAAGGAAAAGTCTTCTTCTCCATGTTGATATATTAACCTTTAAAGACATAAACTAAAGAGGTGGCTGGTGTGTTACCTTTGGCTTATCATGTTACTGTCAGACAGAATTCATTGGCAGATAACCAAAGCAATATTTGGTTAAAGAAGAAAAAAACTCATGGACACTGATTATGAAGTGGTTAGCCATGTACTAGATAACTATTCTGTTAGGCTGCTTGACTTTGCCATTCTATGGTATTTGTGATGCCTATCACTAAAACTGGTTATAGGCATTTGTCTGTGAGATTTGTTGTAGAACTTAAAATTTCAATCCAGTCAAACATTACACTATTTCTCAACTTTATTATGTGACATCCTCTTGGGCAAGAACATTTAGCTCTGTCCACAATTTTAACAAAAATATGAGCTCAAAGCACACTAAAGAAAATCAAACTTTCTCTCCAAATGATTGAGAACACTGATTGATGTCAAATGTTCTGAATCTTCACCAAATAATTAACTATGGGTATCACCTTAGTGACAAAAAAAAGATGCTCTGAACCTATCAAAAGGTGCACCTGTTGGTAATAGTCACTTCATACATCCCTACACAGATAAAGTATGAATCAGTAATTGATGGAACAACTGCATGATAAACAGCTGATACCTTTTCTTACCTCCTATCACAAATCTAATACAGTTTATAGTAAAACTACATTCCAAGAATGAGAAGTGCTTAACAGCTGGAAAAGTTTTTACCTGATCATTTTGGAGATGTTCTTGCCACACTGCTCTCAATGCTTCATACTCCTTTGTTTTTTCTTTCATGTAGTCTAACCGTTCTCGCCCAGTTAGGCCTTCAGGGTATACATTTAGCAAGTGTTTCCAAACCACTTTTCTGTTAAGAAATAATAAGAACTGAATTTTACATTATGCTACAGATTGAAGTAGGGCAAGTCAGCAGAGACAGATACATCTAAGTTAAGAAGAAAATTAGTTTATTAATAGCAAGAGATAAACTGCGATATCAAAACATTGCCACCAAAATCTTTGCCAGTCTCGTGGCATGTCATAGGCTGTACAGTGGACCAACGTGGTAACACACCGCTGGCCAAGGGTTAAGAGGGATGTGAGTGGGGAAGGGGGAGTGGAAGGAATTCCTCCGCTACTGAATCATATCTTTCAAACAGCAGGAACAGAAGGAGAAATTAAAGATTTTCTGATAAATATGTTCTTGGTGGCCCAGTAGCAGACTTGATTTATGTCTATGTAGCCTTTCAGCATCCTGTATTGGTGTGAGTTTCTGCTTTTTTTTTGTATCATCATGATATGAAACTGTGGTTCATGCATGCATTAGGATCAGATATAAGAATGAGGAATAGGAGGGGTGCAAGTACAGTTCCTTGGGAGCTTTATACTTTGGAGGCACTGGAGGTGGCATGCTTGACAAATACATGTTGTGATCTGTTAATTAAAAAGCTGTATAAATCCCAATTTTTCTAGTTATTCACACCTTTCACATTTTATATGTTGGGACACCACTGTCACATTT
>JAUTYZ010011048.1:0-25679 GCA_032273725.1 Panulirus interruptus | reverse complement strand
TCGGTTAAATCTAACGTGATCGTTTTATGGCAACACTGCTTAGCGGTTATCACGTCGGCCGACTCAGGTGGTCAGTCCGACGCAGGAAGGCGGGAAGAGTACACACACGTCCGTCATTGCTCCCTCCTCTCCCTGCGAATTCGTTAGCTTTTATCTTTAAGGCTTAGAGTTATTATTAAACCACCGTCACCATGGCTCAGTTGTTTGGGAGTTATATCGACTCCAAGAGGAAGGCGACGTCGAAATACCTACAGGTAAGGCTTGGAGATAAGGAATGTATAAGCGGGCCAAATCCTCTCTAATCATTGCTTGAAAGGAAAACGTTGCGTGCGTCACTGTGACGCGGCCGTATCCGTACAAGGACCAAACCAGTACGGCACTAGGGAGAGTCTGGTTCTTGAAAAGGAACGTTTCGTTTCACTGGTTCAAGGAACGTTTCTGTTCCATCACCAGGACCAGTCCGGTACGGGATTGGGAGTGGGCTAATCCGTCACAAGGGGGAATCCCAATCATAAAACTTATCTATAATAGATTATGAATGCATTATTAGAACAAATCCTGATCATTATCCTGGTGTATAATACTTGTTCGGTCTGAGTGTTGATGGTTAATTGAGGCAATTTGTTTAATCATTTGTTTTTTTTAATTTAAGAGACATTTTAGAAATATTTTAAGAATATAATAATACAGAGGATTAATTTCCTTTTTATGAATAATAATGTTCTATGTATTTATTATTTTTGTACTGGATTGATTAATAAAATTTTCAGAAAGATAACAGTTATGTGGGTATATTAATGGCCAAATGTAAATTGAAGATAAATGGCTTAGAATAATGATTGAAATAATTGCAGTAACTACAATGGCTCGTCTGGTATCCTTAATGGACTGATATCAGCCTCTCTACCTTCTCATGTCTTTCCCAATAACTATGACCTGGCACATTACAAAAGACAGGTCTTTTCCTTTCTCAAAAAATCGTAAATACTTTCCCCTGTCTTTTCTTTTTCCGTTTCGTAATTCTCTCTATATTTCATTTAAGGCCCGGCCTTGATGTGGACTTTGGTCCGTGATTGGAGCCTTCAACTTAGAAAAATAAAATATGATCACACTTTACGTTCCTGCAGGGCTCATAATTTTAGATATTGAGTGCTCACATTGCTGTTAACTTCAGATATTGAGTGCTCACATTGCTATTAACTTTGGCTATTTAGTTCATACGTCGCTATTAACTTTGGATACTGAGTGCTCACATCGCCTGTACCTTTGGATATTGGGTGCTGACATCGCTATTAACTGTGGATAGTGAGCACCCACAATGCCATTAACTTTGGATAGTGAGTGCTAACCGCTGTTAACTTAAGATATTGAATGTTCACATGGCTATTAACTTTGGATATTGAGTGCTCACATCACTGTTAACTTTGAATATTGATTGCTCACATCGCTATAAACTTAGAATGTTAAATGATTTCGTTTTGCAGTGGTAGTTTAGTGTTTAGAGGATACAATAACTATTGTAGAGTATGATGTGGATCATTACCCTTTTATTTTATTGAACGATATTAAATAAAGGAGATAGTAGTGAGGGTTAGGTCTGTCGGAGAAAATGTATGGTTAGTAGTGAGGTTTATGTCTATCACAGAAAAAGTAGATAAAACTCTATGTAAAGGTAAATAGTACCTACAAAAACCACAACCAATAGAATATAGTACATATAATAATCACAGCCTGTAGGATATAGTACCTATAAAAAACCTAAGCCAGTAGAATATAGTACCTATAAAAACCACAACCAGTAGAATATAGTTCCTATAAAAATCACAGCCAGTAGAATATAGTACCTATAAAAAACCTAAGCCAGTAGAATATAGTACCAATAAAAACCACAGCCAGTAGGCAGCGATTAGAGTAGAAATGTACCAATTTAAAATTGTTTTACTGCTGGGATCACATTGCCCCTCGAGCTGTCATCTTTTACCTACTCTTTGATGGCATTCATGTAATGCTCAGTCATGGGTCTGACTGATATATCCTGACTAGAATATTGATCAGTAAGATAGATTCTAACTGCCAGGGAGGGTAGATAAGGTTTTCACAGGTTTTGCTAATTTTTATAAGTATATTATATACCTTGACCTCACTGTTATCCCTTTATTTGATATCGTTCAATAAAATGTAATGATCCAAATTGTGCTCTGCACCTGTTATTGTTTTCCTAAACACTACACTGGCACTGAAGAACAAAAATCATGTAATAGATAGCTAATAGTGATGCATAACTAAACAGACAGACAACCCTCTTACTAGATTATAAATACCCATTATGTACCATTGATTTTGAGGAAACATTTATTAGAGTACTATATTTTGGCTTGATGGCTAGGTCAGTGGGTAGTTAGTTTTTTGTTTTTTGTTTTTTAAGCATAGCCTACATTATTGACCCTCAGGGAAGTCAGTTTATGCCACTGGTATTGTAGGGCAACCCTTGTCAGATCAAGGTTTTGGAAATGTTAAGGAATGTGTTACTGTATGGTTGATGGAGAAGTAATTCAACATGGGATTATTAGCAAACCTATCTGTATGGCAGCTCACAATTATTTCATGAGAAAAGGCGATAATGTTCGTGTTTATTCCTTCACCTTAATAACTTGGGATAGCTTTATCTCATGTTACAGTAATAGATACCTTAACTTAGTAATAGGGAGGGCTATGAAGATCTTGGAAAATGCAGGGTTACGTTGGTGAATTTTTTTTAGATAAACAAACTATCATAAGATCTCACCTAACTTCATGTAGCAGCTGATATTTACTTTTTTTTATGTATGACTTGACTTGTGTTCTCCATTTACAAGTACTGCCTTAGTATTGTTTGGGTTCCTCTAGACACAGATGGATTTTTATCTGTATGGGTTTCATTTCATCTATTGACGGGATGAGTTAAGAAACATAGATATTAAGAAATTAGACCATCTTTTGAAATGCAACTGCATAACAGGACCTTTTGCGATAAATTCGCTCATATCTAGTTAGTGAGAAATATCTTTTGGTTAATCAGCTTGAAAATTTAAGATAATCAACCTCTTATTAAAGTAAAATTTAATAGAATGGATTCTTAGCAGTACTTCTAATGCCAAAATCTCTTATATCAAATAGAGTTGATTAATCACTCTTAAGAATCAAAGATTATATATCGTTCGGTCATAAATTGGCTGATTTCCTAAGGCCAGTCAACCAGCAGTTGCTTTGGAAGTTAGCAGTTCATTCTTGCCATCAGTCTTGAAATGAAAACTCAATGTTTTAGAGAAGTGCCTGAATGGACGACAAAGATTTTCTTAGTTGAAGGTAGGAAGTACTTACCAGTAAATAATGTATGTAAGAACGGAACTGCAAATATTGTCTAGTATTCTAGTGTTTTTTTTTTCTTTGGGTCATGTTTTGCCTGTGCCATGTCAGGCACTTAAAAAAAAAACGAAATAATTCATTGATATTATTGGCGTTATTGAAAATTTTTCAGGAATGGCAGTCAACAGCATATTCGATGATAGTGTTTGGGGCGACCCTGGTGGTGATGTTCTGGGTGAGCGTTTTTCTGTACACCTCATTCTACTTCACCTACATGCCCCAGGAGTCTGCCACATGGCCTATCCATTTTCAGTATAAGTAAGTATAACTCCTTCAGAATGTTTTGATTGTAAACTGGTGAAATACCAAATCTCAAAATATCACAGGTAACTTATACGAGTTGGCCATACCTCTTCCATGTAGCACATGAGGGGAAACATAAATTTTTCTTGTGTTATGTATCCATCCCTTCAATACTTTATATATTACAAGAATTGTGGATTTAAACTTATTTCTGTCCTTTCTACGTGAAGTGATTTATTATAGTAAATCATGATGCTTTGATATGAAGATTCTAAAATTATCCTTAATATACCTCATTAAGATATAAATTGCATTATTGCTTTGTGGTAGTAATCATCACCTCTGATATTTTGCAGTTCTTGTGGCGAGAATCCAGGCATCTGCAGCAACCCTTATGCCATCATCAGTGTAACTGACCCAACTCGTGGCTCTGTCCTTGCCAGGGGTCAGAAATACCGTGTGGTTGTTGACATTGAGATGCCAGAGTCACCCATGAACCAAAGGATAGGTAATGAAGCTAAGGCATTTACCTCAGGTGTGTTTAGGAAGGTCACTCTGTATGTATCGATTGCTGAGTTTGCTTGTGCCATCTAGCTGCTACCAACAGGGAAAAGAATTATCAGGTATTAAAAATTTGCACGTTCAAAAGGGATGACATTAGCAATGGATGTTGAAGTTAAACTGAGAATGATTGTTGGTTGCTGCACTAACACAATTTTGCTATATACTTATTTCATGGTGTACCTAGTATGGTTTTATGATTGCAAGAGAAGCTCTGAAGTTAGGTACTCAAATTGCATAATTTTGTATCTCATGTTTGAAAACTTAATGAAAGATATGTTGTAAGAGTTATGACAAGTTTAAAGGACATTTTATCAAATATGAATTTACCATAGTATTAACTTATCCCACTAATGGAATTTTTGTAATGGCCACTTTTATTGTATGGCTAATACATGGAAAGCTTTATTGTTCAGCATGTCCGATACCTTTCAATACAAGTGCCTTTTACAGTAAATGATACCCGTACGATTTTAGCCAGCATGTTTCAGTCTGTTTTTAAAGCTTTTTGAATGTTTGCACTGTCATGCCACTGTGTTGTTTCTGAGTTTTCTTATGAAGCTTCAGTTGTTACCTGCCTTGACAATAAGCCTGACATATCTTTGAATATTTTTTTTGTCATGGAAATATCGTATCAAAGTCTAGCATTTAGAATTCTGGGTAGAATGTATATAAAAAAGTTTATGTGGATTCATCTCAGATTTGAATAGTGTGGTCGTACAAGTAAAGTAGGAGGGGAATGAGAGCCCCACCTTGTATAGGTCAAGGTGGTGTAGAACAAGGAGAAAAAGATTGAAGATATTTCAGGAAAGCAATTTTTTTCAGGGAGTATATATGAAGGTTGTAGTATTCTCAAAATGCAGATGATATCTGGTAATGTGACCAAAAAGAATTATGTAATGTAGATTTTTTTAACTGAAATGTATGATTAGAAACAAAAATGCCATGTACATAGTTTCATTTAAGAATTGCTGATATCTTAGGAAACTGGTTCGGTTGAAATAGTACTTGATCTGGTTTAATGTAGTTGCGTAACATATCATTATTTTGCTAGTGATGAACTCCTGATGAATGGAGTGTTAGCAGTGTAGATCTTACTTAAGTAGATAAGAGCTTGATAAATTACATCAGCATGTTAGCTATTATAATCCAGCAGACTTATGATATCAAAAACAAGAATCTGTAACTTGAAGACTAACTGAAAAATTGAGAATTGTAGCAGACGTTAGGGTTCATACTATGGTATATCACTCATATGAATTGTTATGTTTATTAACTATAACTTCATTTTTTCGCTTGTTTGATGTTTTCAGGTATGTTCCTGATCAACATGAACATGAAGAGTCACGGTGGTGAAGTACTTCGTCAGGCAGCGCGTTCTACTATGATTCGCTACAAGTCAGAGCTCCTTCAGACAATATCCACCCTGATCTTTGCCCCCTTTCTCCTTTATGGTGTTCACGAAGAGAAACAAATGGTGACGGTGGAACTCTTCTCTCAGTATGAGGAAGATCCGGTATGTGTTACAAGTTTTGAAGTATATTAAGCTGTTTTTATTTACCTTTTTAGATTCTTACATTGAATTTCGATTGTATCAGTAATATATCTTTACCTTCATTACCACTAAAATGGGCTGCATCAAGAATGTACAGCCTCTTGATTTACTCACATCTCCTCATAGATTCTTGTCGATAGAGAGAGAAATTTATGTGACGTTGCCTTACTTTATCATACCTTCTTTGGTCGTACCATACTTTGCCCTGCTTTACCTTACCCTGTATTACAGCTTTGTTTTCTCTTGCTCTGCTTTGTTTTGCACTGTATATCTGTTCCCCGCTCATTTATGATACCATCATCACATGGGTTTATTCATTAAATCATTCTAACCTGCATTTTAAAACTTCTCAAGTATTAGTTTCCCTGAATATCTTTGCCTCATTGACCAAGACATCAACAGTTGCTCCGTACATTTACTGATGGATTCTACCCATTTAGGATTGTACATAATTGAAGCAGGTAAATTTTGGTCACTTCCCACAAAGAAATTAGAAAGTTTGTAAAGAATGAAGGTTGCTTTGGCTTATATGTAGGAGGAAGTTGAATTTTAGTAGTATGAAAAGACTGATGTGGAAAAAAAGGTACAAGGAGTCAGATTCTCCTAGTACCTTGGGAAGCAGTAGAAGGAAATGAGAGAACCCGTTGCATATGAATTATAATGTGGAAATTGAAAGTATAATAAACTACCATATAGTGGTGTGCGAGTGTGGCAAAAGTATGATAAACCACCATATAGTGGTATGTGAGTGTGGCCAAAGAAAAGAACCATAAATGGAAGAGGGGATCCATCCTAGAATAATATGTCTACATTAACCAAGGTCTGTCAGTCTTACGCCTGATCTTACTTCTTAGATATGCTGATTTTTAATTTTGTTGAGGGTCTTTAATCACTAATGAGATTATCATACTTCATTTTCAGGTAACACCAGTGTCAGAAGTTCATGTTGAATTAGCCTCTCGACATGTAGAACTTTACAGTGCCCAGCTGCGAATCCATGCCATGTTCTCTGGTTTACGTTACCTGATGTATCACTACCCACTTACTGCAGCCTTTATTGGTATTGGCATTTGTATGATGTTCCTCTCTGCCATAGTGATCTTCAGCTGGTATCAGTTTTCTGAACCTACCCTGATTGCTCAAGTAAGTAAATCTATTTGGGAAATATGTTCAAAATAAAGTAAAGTTCAGATTTTTTTTCTAACATATAATGAAAATTTTTACAGATAGCAGAGCGCTTTTGCACTGACAAACAATCTTTTGCACTGACAAACAATATTTTTTTGTGTGTTTATGCTTATTTACCTACTTTCTATGGAGCTCCCATGTTGCTTAGGAAGCCATCAACTTCCACCGGGCTGGACCACAGGTCAAAAGGTGTGGTAATGATGTGCATATGTGCCTCTAAGATGAGCATAGGACAATTAAGGAGTCTTCAGTGTGGAAGTCACATCATGGGCATAAGGAGTTTTGTAATATGTCAGATCACTGGGGAGTTGGTTGATGTCCAAGAATACAGACAATTAAGAGTATGGATATATTTCTGTTGGAGTGTAGTTAAAGACTGAGCTGGGTGAACAGTTGTTTAGTCCTTGTTATGTCATTATGATGTGTATGTGTTTTATCAGTCTTCGTTTGTTGGGGGAGGGGGGATCTGTAAGTATAGTTTGCTGACATGTGAAGCAGGGGTAAGCATTTTATTTCTGCCTAGAGATGGATGATTGGTTATGAATGGTTTGGTTGGAAGGGGTCTAGTGCTGTTACAAAGATTTAAGCTCTGAATGTATTGGGGTAAGATTGTATTGGATGGGTGTTACTGGGCTTTTGATGATGGGTTTGACTAGCATGTTGGTATATGACAAATCACACAAATGCAGCATTATAGTAACTGAAGTGTTTGTCGAAGAGTTTGTGTTGTAATACCTAGGTGAGAATTGTTATGTTAGGTAGTAGCCAGAGGGATATATTTCGCTTTTGTAAGGCCAAGTTTGGACTTCCTTAGAGAAGTAGTGTAGATCAATATTCAAGTATATTTAGCACTTGGTAGGGAACTCCACTCTCATTTCAAAATATAGCCTTGAATTTGTGGGTCTTATACTGTATTGGTAAAAACCTTATACCCAATGTCCTCAGTGAAAATGACCAGATGCCAATATAACTTTCAGATCGATGGAAAGCAAATACCCAATGGTAATGCGTTAGGGATTGCTCCGGGAACTGGCAGAACTGGAAATGTGGGTGAAAAAAGTAGGTGCCTTTATTTGTTTTACTTACAGACTCTGTTTTACTTGTCTTATTTTTTATTGAGAAATAAGTGTCTGATATGAGGAATTAAATGATATTTTTCTACATAAAATTTATCATTGTGTTTGTCCATTGTTGAGTTTGATACATGAAAAGCTAGTGTTTAGGTAAAAGGTAAATGTTGCATGGACAACAATTTTTAGTGATTGAGGAATATTGCCAAATTGAATTGGATGTTATACCATGCACTGTTTATTGCATGTCCATTTGTGTTTATAGCCTGTCCATTTGTGCTCCTTCACTGGATGCAAAAGTAAAAAAATTTAATATACCAATCCATGTGAGTGTATGAAATTACTTATTTGTACTGTAAATGGAGGGAATTTTACACTTTTAAGACCCATTTCTGGAACATTCTCCTCTTTCATACAAATTCTTAAATTTATGTATACTGTCTGTATTATTGTGTGTAGGAGAAGGTACAGTAGTACACAGAAATTGGTAAATGCACTGATGTGTATGTCACGTTAGTCTTGGCACAAGTTTTTGCCGAGCTTATTTTTATTTTTATATGGAATCAACACCATTAATGTATATGATCAAGAAATAGATGATTTTTATATTTTTTTGTGTATCATAGTTTTTATTGGAATTATTAAAGCTCCCAAATTCACTTAACTTTTCAAATGTATGAAGACTTAAGGATATGAAGATTACATGCATTCATTTTGCCTTTTGAACTTTTTTCCCATATAATAGAAGCAGATTCAGTATGTTTAGAATCACAGCACATTCATAGTTACCCCAATGTTCTGTATGAACAGATGAACAAAATTTTTTGCTTTACAACTTTACTTAGTTCATGAATAACAGTTTTGCACACTACGTGAGTTAGCAGGTGCGTGCTGTCTCATGTTAGCTTTACACAGACAGACATACATGCCAGCATTAACAAGGAGGAAAGGGGATGAAGTCTTGGAATGTTTTGTAATCAACAGTAATAACGCAACCAGGCTATTAAGACAATTTGACCCATAAAAGCCATCGTGCAGGATTAAGGACCCCAACTCCCCAGAATTAATTCCTATGAAAGGTGTATGTCTATGTACACTTGATACACCCCATATAATTGGGGATAAGGAAACTGTTAAAGGTAGAAAGGTAGGTAAAAGCAGATTAGGAACACTAGATCTGGATGAGAAAAGAAACATATAGTGCCTTAAGTTTTTAGACTGTATTCAAAAGGACTTCCTGAGCCAACATGACAGTAAACACATTAATCAAATGAGCTGATGTGTCATCATTATTGGAACTCATTTTAAAATCTGTGCAACAGACTGAAATTAAAAAAATCATCTACTTTTTGTCGTTTGGGATATGCAATTGATCATTGCTTGAGATTATGTTTATGTGGTCAGTTTAGGAAGTAACAAATGATGAACCAGAAGGGATATCAACTGCCAAGATGAGATAGCAAGGAGCAAAACTTTTTGTCATGTCACAAAATGGCTGGATGATTCAGTTACTGATTAGATTTCCATCTCTTAAATTTTATAGAAAGGCACTGTGATACACAGTCATTTATTGATATATTCCTTTCTTTGTTAGTGAGACTCTATGTAAGTATGGTTATAAACCTGTTTCTCTACTTTTTTTTGTCAGTTACATGTTATTGGTTTTGTTTTTAAGGTACTAAGACACACGTGGTTGCCATTCTCTATTCGACCATGTTTGTCTTCTCTGGACAGTTTTGATATAAGGAAAACCTTGGTTGGCTTTGTATGATCTTGCTGTTAGAAAGTGAGGTTTTTTTTTTTTACTGTTATAGCTTTGATGCATAATTGGTTACTTTGAAGTTTTAGTGGTTTTATTGAAATCATGTCACCCTTAAAGGCACCACTGTGTAAAGTTTTGCTTTTCTTTTGAATCTGGTTTCAGTGCCAGAAATAAGATGTTGGCCATAGATAACCTATCTGTGGCTGTATCTTAGCCATTAGAAGTCCTTTATAAACAAAATATGATGTCTTCACAATATGTTATTGCCACGTTTCATAACGTAAGTCCTTCGCAAACAAACCTGATGTCTTCACAGTATACTATTACCACATGTTTCAGAACGTAAGGATTCCTCAGACCAGTATCCAGCCTCATCAGGCATACGTCAAATATCTGGTGCTGACGCTGATGATGAGGGGCTGCAAGAGACTATAAGAGATGATGAAGGCCAGGTGAGTAATCAAGGAGTTACCCAGTACTACATGGCTGACTTTGCTCTTTTCTGCACTATTTTAATTGTTTCTTTATTATTTTTTTTGTTGAACTTGCTTTAAATCTTTGTCTCTTCAGCTCATTGTCAAGTGAAGACACTCAGCTAGGAGCTGTATGTGTTAGGCTTCACCGTTATACCACAGCCGTATAAAGTCATGTTAGCTGACATTTTTGTACATATCCTGTTTTTATATGTAATTATCTTATAATGATTTTTTTTTTTTCTCCAAATCATGAGCAACTTTGCAAATCGTATGTTGTTGTTAAGTTAATTACCTTCTTAACTCTTGCCTATAATGATAAAACTCTCCTTTGACCTTAATGCATATCTCATTGTTTTAGATGCACAATATTTTAAACTGTTTGTACTGTAGCTGCTAGTAAATTTCTGTTTCTCGTAATAATGGCAAAAGTAACTTTCTAGCTTCTAAGCTTGAGGTTGTAGGCTCAAGTCTCACGTCTACCTTGGAAGGTGTATCTACAATTTTCCAGCTGTAATGAGGCCTAAGTACAATATATGTGACTGGGAAATTATCAGTGTTCATGTGTAGTTTTAGTCATACTACTGTACTCCCTCCCAAAATGTTAATGATGAAACTAAGGTGCTCTCTCACTATATCAGACCCATGCTAGACAGAACTTTCTGCAATGATAAAAGTTAGAAATAATGTATTTGGGATTAGTGATATGAAACTTTGTAAAGTTTTAATAATAATGAAATGTATTTTCTGTGCTTGTCTCTCTTAAACTCCTCATTACTTTCCCATTTCCATTGATGCTTCTGTGGTACCTACACAAGATGTGAAAGTTTCTTGTCATTGATTGATGTATGCCACTTATACAAAGGTTTGATTTGTCCTCACACCTGGGGAGCCTCTAGATCCATGTACTTTTTCAATACAATTAGATGTAAAATAATCTAGGTTTTCATCTCCCAGTACAAGTCAACAACTTGGTCCGCTTTCCCTTCACCATGCTGTTTGTTTTCTTTCCCCTCTACTTTAGTTATTACTTCAGTTTCTTCTCCTGAGTGCTGGCTTTTTGAATGCCTGTGCTGTAAACTAGGTCACCAGTGTTTGGGATGCCACTGTTTCATATGATTGGTATGCGGCCATTAGAAAGTCAAGGTAACATATGATGCAACCTTTTTTAAAAGGCAGGCTTTCTGCTCATTTAAAACTTGTACCATTGTTTTTGTTTTTTCTAGTAATTCTTGCTTTTTTTCATTTAAGGAAGGAATATGATAGGTGATCATAGTTACCATGTTATGCATCATAAAATGTGGTTGTCTAGGGTCAACTAGTTTTTTATATGATTATTAATGTAATTTACTAAATTATGCCAGAAGTTTTGAATGTGTTCTGACTGCTTTAATTTCAGAGGATGAAAGTTGATCAGCTTCCAGTGTCAGGGAGACGTGATAGTGATGATTTTGAAGTTGTTAGTTCATCAAAAACACAAGGTTTGTATAATTTTTTCAATGCTGTATACTTGATCAGTTTATAACTTATGAAGTTCTGAATCTGTAAGCCTGATCTCTTACCTTAAAAGGCTACTGATTCAAATTTTTACGTATGACACACTTTTAATATAAACTAGCATTTTAAGTTTCATTTTTGTATGAAGAAGCAACCTTAGCTATCATGTATAGTTGCCAGACACTATAAGGTCTTGAATTGTTCCATGGGAAAACATCATATTGCATAAATTAATCTATGGGAAAATCAAACACAAACTCATGCATAGCAAATTAGAACTTGGTAAACACTTGATAATGGTTGAAAAACACCACAAATTGGTAAACACTTGATAATGGTTGAAAAACATCACAAATTGGTAAACACTTGATAATGGTTGAAAAACATCACAAATCAGGGAATCTTGCCAATTTTAATTGAATTCCCACAATTGTCTGTAATGGTTGGGAGTGATTAGACATGTATTGATTTTTGTTGTTTTTCTTCAAGTTCAAGGAAAACTGATGTTGCCCTTGATAATCAGATATTTTTGGATGTTTATCATTTTCAGTGATTTTTTTCCATCATACTCTTTCTTGACAAATATAAATTGTTCATAAATTTTCCATATAAAAGGTTTAAGAAAAACAAATGTTGTATCTAAAAGCTTTATACCATTTCATTCAGTAGGATTTCCTTAACTCTAGAGCACAGTCTTTTGTACGTTGTACTATAATTACATATCTCTCTCCATCTCACCAGTGACTTTTGTTAGAGAGAGTTGGGTGGAGGAAAATTACTAAGAATGATAGAGTCCAAAAAAGAAAACTTTCTTGCTTTTGCCATTTCCTCTTGTCATTTTTCCACCTTCAGGAGTTAGGTCTACAAACACCATAGGACCTGAAATTAATGAATTTTGAATTCATTTTCTTGTTCTTTATTTTCATCTGATGAATGTCCACAATTAGGAAATGTATTTGTGTTTCTATATAAACTATATCAGAGTGGATGTGAGTAAATAAGGCCTCTTCATTTGTTCCTGGTACTACGTTGTTTGCAGGAAATGGCGAACGAGTATGATTAATATTATAAAAGTTTTTTGTCATATATGATCGCTGTTTCCCACGTTAGCAAGGTAGTGATTATAAAAGTAGAGTAAGTTTCATTCTTTAAGTGTAGTGTGAGGTAGCGTAGGTGTATGAGTGAAACCTAAAGGCGGATTTTGCATGAAGTGGCGTTAAAGGAAACATGATAGACCAGGTACCTAGAGAGATGGTGAGGAAGAAGATTAATGTAGAGGAAAGGAAGCCATGAATGAAAGCAGAAAAAGTCCTTTGTATCCTTATTACCCTCCTGAATGTTCAAACCCCAATAACCCAAAGCCAGTACCTCTGTCCTCCCATCTGATCCATGTCAAAGGTTCTTTGTGGATACATAGTGACCAAGAAATATTTACCATGGAAGCACATCGTTAGTTGAATATTGCTAAATATTACACCAATTACTATTAGTTAGGTGTATGATAAGTCTTGGGAAAAACATTGCTGCCCTCAAACAGGTTGTCTTATTATGTTGTTTTGAAAGGAGATTGTTAAACCAGTGTGATAACAGGTCAAGCTAGAGATTGATTAATTATTGACACTTAAGTCATGATTTTAAAGGACACTGGTTACATATTCCTCAGTATTGTTTATAGCAGTGTTGTCTTGCTTCAGAGTTAAATGACTTGGGTACTGGTAAATGACTCCCTTTCCTCAAGTTAGGAGTGCTTGTTTTGGCTTGAAAGTAAATAATTTGGATAGATGTCCCCATTATGGTTGATTTCCCTTGGTGACATAATTTTATTAAGTATCTGTCTTTCCCTTTAGAAATATGCTCATGTTTGATTATAAGGCTCAAACTCTCTTCAGTTTGTTTCTTATACAAAAATAGGAAATGTAAATTTGATTCAGAAACTGTGTATGCTCGGACTGGGATTTCTGTTCCACTCACATTTTTTAATCTGTTTAGCTTGCTTTGTATCAAGATCAACAACCTGTTTAAGAACAAAGCTATGGTTGATTGTAGTACTCTTAGTAAATATAGCTACCTGTGTGAAGTTGAACTGCAGCTTCTTATTGATCAGGCCCAAGTTGTAAGTTTGTTACACAATTACTTTTCATCCCAGTTGAATTATTTTTAGTCAACTCATCATAACTTTGCAAGTTAAAGACAGTAAGTTCCTGTTATACACATACTTTTTTAATACAAAATTCAGAATTCAAAACTACTGATTTAAAGAACTGGTGAGGAAACTTAATAACCTAATTTACGTATATTCTAAGCACTGTAATTTGGACACTTGTGATGCTTTAAAGAAGCATTGAAATATATTCCTTTTTTTTTAAGAAGATGGAACAAGCAGTAGACGAGCATCAAAACTTTCGGTCTCATCAGCAAGCAAGGCAGGTAGCAGACGAGGATCAAGAGTATGTGATGCTGATGAAGATTGTGATGTAACAGGTGAGACATACACAAGGATTGAAAGTGGACAGTATTCATGAACATCTCGTATCATTTGTGGGCAAAGTCAGAATATTTTAACTGGTATTTTTATATAGAAGCTTACTGGTCATTTTCTTTAACATTAAGGCACCAGAGCTTCTCTTGTGCAAAGCAAGACATCTCATTTTGGTATTCCATGCACCATTACATGTATTACTCATTCCAGATATTTCATAATATTCATGGTGTTAATGATAGTACATATTCCTTTTCAGTAAAAAATGCTGGTAGCAGACGTGCATCAAACGTATACAGCAGTGAAGATGATTGTGTTATTCGCCAAAGACTTCAAAATGTAGAATAGGCATGAGTAGAGTTCATCCTCTCATTAGTTTTACGTAGGTTTGGAAGACATTGTGCTGTTACAGTATACATTAGTATTGGTTTTTCACTCCATAAGCGTACTCTGTATTTTAGTTTGTGTGTGTGCTTATACATATTCATATACATTCAAACTTGAAAATTCCATCATCTTTAGATAACCAAAATATATAAATTTTTTTATTTGTATCACGGGTTGTACACAGTTCCTACAACAGAGCAATTTCAAAACATACATGACTTGCTTTTCTATTCTTTCATATGTGTTTGCTCTTTCCCCCATGAGTGAGGTAGCAACCAGAACAGATGACTGAGCTTGAGAGGATAAAAGATCATCATGTGGCTCTTTCTGCTCTTTCTTCTTTTGGGAAGAAGTACAGGAAGGGAAGATTTCCAGCCCCCTGCTCCTGCCCCTCCCATTTGCCTTCTATGACACACAGGAGATATGTGGGTGGTATTCTTTCCCTCGATCACCAGGGATAGCTTGTTAGTTACAAAAATTTGTTGATGTAAATATTTAAATGTATAAACAGCAAGTTTTACTGTCAGCGGGCTGAACCAGGGCTTGTGAAGTGGTCAGGGGCAGGGTAAACCATGGAAAGGTCTGTGCAGAGCTGCCAACCATTACATTTTTGCCGTATTTATTACGTTTTTTTTAGATAAAATATGGCAGTACGATTCTTCTTGGTAAAATGTATTTTTTAAATTCTGGTCGTAAGTTCATGTATTGTACATGTATTATATATGTAATGTATGGGAAGTTCACAGGGATGCACTGTTCAATATACAGTGTACGTTCTCATCACGCACGCAAGTACTAATGCAGTGTACAAAATAACAGTCGGACATTGGTCAATTTCGACCATTTCACGGAAATGACCGCACAAATTGTTGTGCGGTCGGTCTTACCATCCGATCATGTCCTTAGCTTGTGTAACCAGGCTAGTCCTACTCCTAGGCCAGGCCCTCCTAAGGCTTCAAAAAGTCATGCAAAATTATCATGTATAGGAGTGGATAAGAAATTTCTAGTTCCCTTCCGTCTATTGCTGTTCTTCAAAGTAGAAAAATCAAATCCTCAGCATGTAAATTACATCATCACATCAGTTTGGGCCTCGGCCATTGATTAAAGGGGATAAAATGAACTACTATGTATAAATCTGATCCTTTCCTACAAAATTTAGTGCAGCTAATCTCTAACAAACCAGTGAAGATGTTCATATTACCATTACAAATGCCAATTCATGTCTATGTAAAACATTTAAAAAGTGATACAAGAGGTTGTAAGTTTCGTTTTGCAAAATTCCTTATTTTTGCCATGTTTTCCTTTTTTTGTTTGATAAGGTTGGCAGCTCTGGTCCGTGAGGCCAGGCTGTTGATAGGGGACTTACCTGCTAACACAGGAAATGGTGAATATGTATGAAAAAAAGTATGTAGTTGCAATAGGTAAGGGTGTGAAAGTAATCCTCTTGAGAGAGTTTCTGTGTGCATGTACTGTATTATATGCATTGTGGATTATCTTTATTCTATTATGAACAAAATAAGTGAAAAATATATTTTGTGTAAGTACATTTTACATTGGTAAAGCTTGCTAATGACACGTTTTTACTACTTTGTTTTTAACATCACAGAATGGGTATGTGAAAGCAATTTGTACTTAAATTGATTATTCTTTTTAGAAGTATATTTCAGGTTATCTGGTGCACTATATTGAAAGCTTTAAGAACATACATAGCATAATTAGTTTAATCACAAACTTTTTTATATATATAAAAATTTTTTAAATTATTCAAGAGCTGAATGTGCAGTATTCATTCCTCCACTTTTCTTTTTATCCCTTTGCCTTATATTTCCTTTGTTGGGGATTTAACTCAGGCCAATTGTTTTGAGAATTTATATTTTGCTTCAACATTTTTTCATACATACTATTTTTCACTTGGAATAAGAGTCTGCATTCTTAGTAATTCTTTTAAATAGTTGTGTTAAACTTCAGAGTAATTATAGGTAATTTCCTAACTTAAGATCAGGTCAGAGGCCACATTCCTCAGGTACTGGTGGGTAAATTTTAGAACATTGTTCCTTAAGTATTGATGGGTCAGGCAAGGAGCCTTGTTCCTCAGTTATTTTTATTTACATAAGTGTTTGTACTGTTCTTGTCATTTCCTCTGAAGAGGTCTTGAAAAATAGACAAAAGCTTGGGAAAACATTCTTTCATTTTTCCTAAGAATTATTAAGATTATCAAAGAAAGTTCATTCCTAAAATGGTGACCACCCTCGTGACATGCCAAATAAATTCAAGATATAACTCAACCCTAAAATAGTCTTGAAAAAATTGGGAAAGATCTACACAATCAGAACAACAAAATCTCCAACAATATTGTTAAAGGCAACTAACAATAAATTAATACAATCACTACTAACAGTTTCATTTTAAGGGTAAAATTACAAATGGTACACTACCATACTAAGTTTGCCAAATGGTTTACTTTGGCTGTTTTCACATTCCGTGGTTCAGCCTGTTGACTGCATGTAACCCTCCCATGTACCACATCCATCCAATTCATTTTGTCCATGTCACTCACCCTCTCGAATGTTCAGGCGCATATACACTTAACCACTTCAGTCAAAGGCTTCACTATCCCAAGATTTGTTTACCCCATGTTCAGGAAAAAATAAAGAAATTCAGTATAACCTCGTAAAACCGTCTGAAACTACGAGTGGAAAGTGCCCAAATGAATCTTGTGCTTGAAATAAAAGAAGGGATACAGGTAAAGTTAGATATATTGAATAGTTTTGATCCTGGTCAATGTGGCGTTGATATTACCAAGTTCTTTGGTTGCCCACCACATCAGTGAGAACAAATCCTGAGAATGTAGATATAGTCAGGCAGTGTGTCTCCAACATGACTCCTTTAGGTGCCAAAAGGATCACTTACACCAGAAGTAAAGTTACAGAAAACATGGAAGGAATGTTGAATGTCGTGATCAAAAATCAGAATCAACGCAATATGCCTGAACTTAGTATAAATGTTTTTTAACTTAAACACATTATTATTTTAAGCTGTGTTTCTTATTTTACTGCTTATTAATGATGTACACAAGCACTGAAAAAATTTTTACGCTTTCACTGTTACATAATATGACATAAGGACGAAAAAATATGAAAGCATACCAAAACTTAAGGTTAAGAGGTGATTATACCAGTGAACGACGGGTCTCGGAATGAAGATTGTTTTTGTGCTGTGTGTACCTGTAGTGTATATGTTTCTTGGCATTGAAGTCATATTTTTGTGTGAATATTTAGCTAAGAAGTCTACCCTAGGAATGTGACCTCCCTTATCCTATTCAGTCCTATGGTAAAATGTGAATCATTATTGTTGATTCCACTAAGTTTTCCTAAAGCACTTTCCTAACATCAAGTGGGGACTAAGTATACTGCCAAGGCCTCAATCACTCCATCTCCTCCCGAGTCCACCCATTTCCCTTATTCCCTCCCCTCCTGACGCATTTATCCTCTTAATGTTTTCTGACTTATCCTTTCTGTATATCTGAATAATTTCGGGACACACTAGTCAGCCTTCTCAGTTAGACTGCTCTCTGTAAACCTCAGCTCTCTCTTACACTGCCATTTCTTACATGATCAACCCACCTAATACCACATATCATCCTCCTCAACCATTTCATTCCCAACATATCCAACTTCTTCCTTTATTTTGCTTTCAAGGCCCAAGACCCTCATCCACACATCAGTGTCAAGACTTCATTACTTTCAAACATACGCATCTTTTTTCCAAACAGATAGTGAACTCCTACATGCTCCTTAATGCACCCAGGGCCATAGCCCCATCTCCCACCCTACGACTTGCTTCTGCCTCATCGGTTTCATCCACTGCCACATCCAATTGTAAGTACCTAAAGTACTCCACTTTCTATTCTATCTATCTGTCTATATATCGGACGCCCGTTCCCTTTGGGGATGGCCACGGCAAAAGAGTCTCCATAACTGTTGAATTAAAGTGCTGCTTCTTAGCCTTTAGTGCCTCACCCTTAACAGACCACTGGCAGAGAGCAACTCTTAACACATTGTTTCCAGAGGTTCCTACCAAATGTTCCTACTGAGGACTTTTACCTAATGTTCCTACTTACTACTACTACCTTAAGTTTCTACCTAACGCTCCTGCCTAAATGTTGCTACCTCTTACTTCTGTCTATTGCTCCTGCCATTTTGCCAAAAGGCAGGGCTAGTGCTTAGTGCTCACCTCAGGAAAATCTGGGGTTACGAAGAATGAGCTGTGTGAGTTAATTGTTGTCAAGTGTTATGTGTAACAAAGAGAGATTGTATGTTTTTGGACAGAATGCCAGCAGTACACATGTGGGTGAGGCAGAAAGAAAAAACACTATCTGGGTCAGAGGAGTGCAACTTGACAACCACTGAAATGCTGGTTCATTACACAGCCATGACTAAACTTCCCATCCATCAGCCTAAGACCCTTGCATTTACCTTCCTAATCACCCTGTCTACAAACGAAGTAAACACCCACAGGGACATTACACATCCTTGACGAAGACCCATCTTCACTTACAAGCACTTACCACTTCCCTTCCTAATCACACACGTGCCTTACTGTCACAGTAATAACTCCTCACAGCATTATTTACTCCACATATTTGTAGCACATTCTGCAATGCATTTCTGTCAATATATCATATGCTATCTCAAAGCCCATGAATTTCACCTGTCTCTTTCTCAAAGTATTTCTCAAGCAGATCCCTAAAAGAAATTATCTGGTCCTAACATTCTCTACCACTCCTTAAGCCATACTACTCCTCTTCAGTCAGATGCTCTATACACATACTCGCATATGTTACAAGTGAATGTGATTAACGGAACCACTGGTGGGGCACATCTTTGCTTTAATGATCACAAAAGCCAAATAATTCCCTACCAGAAAAATGAAAAAACAATGGTTTCATATTCTTGTATCACTAAATGATTGCAATGGACCATAAATTTGTTATACACAAATGGTCATTCTCAACTGACTCAAATATTGGAGGTCTTATATGCCTATAGGAAGGTCATTATACAAAAGGTTATACACATCCATGTTTTTAAATAATCCTATACACTAATTTGATATTTTCAAGGTCAGTTTCAGCTACTTTCTCTCAGTATCACAAAATCATATAAAAGTATAAACAAAGATCTACAATACGAGTTATACAATCATATTTGTTACAGTTTTAAATAATATATTTCTAAAATATTGCACACTTCGTAGCAAGTCTAAATCACTGTCATGAAATATTAGAATCAACCCTTTTTCAGCAATTTGTCTATGATATTTTCCTTGCAATATATCTCCTATTTTGAATGTAACATATTAGGCAAAGATACCATCTTAATCATTTCTTTATCCTTACCAGTGATTGAAAATAAGACACAGTGTGCTCGGATAAAGTACTTTTAACAATCTCATTCAAATACTCATAGAGATTTCACGCTTAAGTATCAAAATTCAAATTAATTACAAAATTTACTATGGTATCACAGCTTTACATAAATTTTTCTATATTACATCAAAAAATATCTACTCACCCAGGCTTATTCTTATGATTGCCTGTCTACACTAAGCCACTCAAGACATTTGTCCGGATTAGAAGGGACAAAATATAGTTTAGTACAGTGAATGTGGCTTAAAGAAGAAAACTAATGGGATGGCTTTTTTTTTCTTCCGTACTACACAATTTCTGTTAGCAGTAGGGCTTGAATACTTAAAAGCAGCAAGAGCATGGTTTTTGCATATTTGTACTTCATGTTAAGTAGTACCTGAAATTACACACCAGATGGTTTTACCCAGCTAACCTGATTAGTAGGGACTTTATATAACTTTTAGGTCAAAACAATGGTTATACATTTTTGTTTGTAAACAAATTTACAAAGGCTGGGAACCCAAGGCATCTAACTATTTATCATTACTCCATTTTCACTTCAATAGTGTGGATCAGGTACATATGACCTCTGCAACATCGCTCACATACACATCTGCACAATCATGCAATATAATTGTTACAAAGTTCTAGTAGCACTAAGACAGAAAACTATGTAGTTGTACAATATCAGATTTTCAGTAGAACTGATATAGAAAAGTTTTTTTAAAGATTATACTACACAGAACAAAAAGTATGCTCTGTACATTACAGGAGTCCTCTGTAATGGATTTCTGTAGAAGGTTTCCAGTAAGAGTTACTATCATTCATTGTTCCTGTGCTCATTGTTTCCCATTCTGTATGTGACATATTGCGGAGCAAAACCCCCATCATCACTGTCTTCACCACTACCAACTCTTTGTCCTCCCAGGGCTCTGTCATGTCCGCTTGAGAAGACACATGAATCATACGATGGTGGAGCTGAAATATACATACAGCTTATCAGTTTCTATACTGCCATCAAGATAATGATGTAAATCATTTCACAAGTGGAACTGTCAATATTTTTTGGAATAAAAGAAAATTCACAAACATGCACACAAACTTGAAGACCTGAACACAGATGTACTGCTTTCATGGAGATGAACATGAATATGGAGTACGAGGAACCAGCATTTAAGCTTGAAGAAGAGGGGAGATTACTTATGAGGACCAGGAATGAGTGAAACTTGGTAAAGTAAATTAATGTAAGGGAAGTGCAAGGGGAAATGTTGAAGGTAAGACCCCATAGGTGAATCATGGCTGGAGAACAGAATCCCTCTGGGCAACAGCATACAACAGAAAATGGAAGGTATGTTAGGGAAACCATAACTAAATGACTGCAGCAAAAAATTGCATCTATTAGTTCTCACTCCATTACCATGTGCATGGAGTGCAACGAGTGCATATATGCACGTGGAATAAATTTTGCAGAACTGGAGCCTCCAGACAAACCTACAAGATCAATGAGGTTTAGGCCACCCAGTACCCTGGGGAAAGACTGGCTACTAATGTTAGGATCTACAAAATGGAGTGCTTGAATAAATAGATAATAAAAATGAGTAGTCAAACTAAATTTATATGTGGTGCTACATAAATGATATCTAAAAGTGGATGAGATGTATATTGAAGCTATATATCTGTACTAAGCAAATATGTGAGTGGCCAGTTGTAACTAAATACAACTGGGAAAAAGGAGAAAAATATGAAGACCAAAATAAATTCATGTAAGAACTATGGTGACCAGGATGTTATTGAGTTTAAATGTGGGAGAACTGCAGCACACAGGATGATGTATGTAAAATGCACACTTCATGAGGGGTGCATCAGTTGCAGATTGCAAAGCAGTTTGAGCTGGTATTGAGATCCTGGCAGCAAGAAAGAACATGGAAATGTTTCAGAGACTTTCCAGGGGGAAGACACCCACTTGCAACATCCAGGAAGGAATTTCGAATTTCTCAACAAAGAAAATCTGCATTTAAGGCAACGAAAAACAGGAAATAATTAATACAAATTTTGGTAAAGGAGTAAGCCAAAAAGACAACTTGAAGACTAATAATGAACTACATAAGAATGTGCAGATTAATGAAAACACATTATGATTTATAACAAAGAAGCTTGAAAGTAAAATCATGAACCATATACGAGTATTTAATGTACAGGTGCACATACAGCATGTACAGTAGAGTTTGCAGTGGAATTAGTGAGTGATGAAGCAGTTCTTAAGAAGTAGGGATAGGAAGGTGCGTTAGACTGGCCAATGAATAAAACTTCAGTGTTAGAAGACTGATAAAATTATGAATGAATACAAACAAGGATACCATTAGACAGCCAAGTGTAGAGGATAACAATACAGGTACAGAGCATTAGTCATGAAAGAATGATTATTAAGAATTATCTCCCTCATCAACAGCTTAGGTCATTAGCAGTGATGTATGAATAAAGGCAAAAAAGGGAGCTAATAACCTGGACCAGAAGTTACAAGATGGACGTTAGTAAGCTGAATTAATTTAGCCTTCAACACTGTATGACAAAATTTAATAAGAAAAGTAAAACGGGGAGGAATCATACAAATAAGTTACGTTAATACAAGTGGAAAATGAGTACATTTAATATTAGTAGAAAATGGCGACAGGATGGAAATAAGGTATTAGCAAGTACCAGGAGCCCTTTATTTATATATCTATTGACTTTAATTCTTTGGAGATAATAATAATAATAAATATAATATTTTTTCATACATGTTCGCCATTTCCCACGTGAGTGAGATTGCATCCAGAACAGGTGACTGAACCTTAAAGGATAAAAGATCCTCATTTGGCTCTTTCCTCTCTTCCTTCTTTTGGAAGGTATTACAGAAGGGGAAGATTTCCAGTCCCCTGACAGACAGGAGATACGTGGGTAGTATTCTCTCTCCCCTATCCACAGGGATAAATAATATATAATAATAATAATAATAATAATAACAGTACTAATAACAACAGCATCCCTAACACATTCATTTTCACTCAATTTCTTTCAACCCTGCATTCACTCTTTCACCATATATATCCTTACTCAGTTTTCTCGAACACATTCACTTATCTATTCCTAGTGTAAGCATTCCTGGGCATTTGACCTTTTACTGTATGGGAATGATAATGAATAATCCATACTAAAACATCTAGGAGTAGTATAACTATTTCTTACTCAATTAACTTTTAGCAACTAAGCATCCATCATTTAAGCTTTTCTCCTTTTGCAGACTCATGCAACATATATTAATAACTCACGTATATCTCTGTAGCCATCAGGCATGAAGGTGCTAGTATAAGGTGGTGGAGCATCATTAAATCCATGGTCTTCCTCAAACTCTCCATGGTTTGCCAAAGTAGTAGTAGAATATGGATCGGTTATTGTGGGAGCTGTGGGTTGGTAAGGTGAAAAGCTAGGGTGTTGTAAGGCACTGGTTGCTAATGAAGTTCCTCCAAGTTCAGGTAATCCCTCAAGCTGAACTGGCATTGAGTAAGTATTTCGTAATGGAACAGAACCAATCACGATGGGAGCTTTGAGTTTTGCAGTTTTGCATGCTCCAAGTTTGGCGACAAACTGTAAGATATAATTTCTTTCTCAGTTATCAAAATTTACAAGGAGCATATTTGTTATGCTTAATACCTATGAACATCTATCTGAGATGCTGCTGCATCTTCATTCTTATTTCAATATAAACAAGAAACATGTTTGTAAAACAAGTATGCCATCTACATATGTTTTGTATATCCAAAATGAATGTCACCTTGTGATACTGGGATTTGATTCTTCAACTTGAGGCAATTAACAGGGTTTAGAACTTCCTTTTCTTAAATGTCTGAGGTAAAAGATTGGTCCATAGTGAATAACACAGCCATGAGATATCATAAACACGAGCTTTCAGTAGTTAAAGGTCTTGATCTTTAGCCCTTTGACCTTAAAAACTTAACCAGGTGTAAAACTTTGTTGTATCTGTTGTACAAACTTGGCCTGGTATCCGATCACCCAGTCATGAAAGCACTTAATTATATATTATTACACAGGACTTGTAACCTTAAACCCCGACCTCAAAAATTTAATCTTGTGTAGGACTTTGTATGCAGTATCTGTGGTACAAGTTTGGTTCATATCCTACCCTCCACTTATGAAATATTGTGCACACAAGATTTTTTACTCGCAGTGTTACATCAAGCAGATGGAATTCAGTAACACCTATATATATATATATATATTCATGCATATTCGCCATTTCCCGCGTTAGCGAGGTAGCGTCAAGAACAGATGACTGAGCCTTAGAGGGAAAAATCCTCACTTGGCCTCCTTCTCTGTTCCTTCTTTTGTAAAAGCAAAAACTGGAGGGGAGGATTTCCAGCTCCCTGCTCCCACCCCACCATATAACTTAACAGGTACACTCACCTAACTTGTACCTCCATAATTTGGACACTCACTTTTGTTCACATGCCTCTATACAGTGACACTCTACATGCATTCTGTCAATCCTCAGGCACCTTACCAATGTCCATACATGCATTTAAAATCCTAACAAACCAATCAACAGTGCAGTTCTTAAGAAATTCAAGTGCACTCCAGCTGCCTTGCCAGATCTCATCTCATGCAAGGCTATCACCACTTCTTTTATCTTCACCAAACACCTTATAACTGCCACCCTATTTTCAGACACATTCAACGGTCCTTCAAAGTACTCACTATGTGTCTTGATGTCATCAGTGCCAGTCAGGTGCCAGTTACCATTCCCTATTTGCCCCCTTTACTGATGTTCCCATTTGTTCTCTTGTTTTTCTCATACAATTAACCTCCTTCCAAAACATCTTATTCTCCCTGAAGTTTCATGATAATTGCTCACCTTAACTCTCATTTACCCAGTTTTTCAGCCCCTCCACCTTCTTCTTGACCTCTTGCCATTTTCTCTTGTACATCTCCCACTCATTTGCACTCCTTCCATGTATATACCAATCATACAGCTCTCTTTTCACTTTCACTAGCATGTTTATGTCATCATTGCACCACTCACTACTCTTTTCCACCACCCCACCTCCCACCTTCAGCATGCCACCACTTCTCTTGCACTTGCCAGCACTGCTTTCCTAAACACCTCCCATTCCTCACCCACTACCTAGCTTTGTTTTCTTTCACCTCTTTGCCATTCTATTCTCGATCTCTTGGTATTTCTTCACACAATTGTCTTTCTAGGCTCACTTACTTGCACCACCCTCTTCTCACTCATATAATTTCCTTTTTTCTGAAAACCTTTACAAATCTTCACTCTTACCTTCACCAGGTAATGATCAGACATCCCACCAGCTGCCCATTTCAGCATATTAACATCCAAAAAGTTTCTCTTTTGCATTCTTATCAATCAGTATGTAACCCAGTAATGCCTACCTCTTTCCTACTCACTCATGTATTCTTAATTATGTCCCTCTTTTTAAACCAGGTATTCCCAATCCCTATTTCCTTTTCAGCGCACAACTCCTTCAGCTGTTCACCGTACTGAACACCCCATGCCCCCCAATTATATCTTTAATTACTTCTTTGCGCGTTTAAATCACCCATCACCCGATCTCTTGCATCAGAACCACTGACACA
>JAUTYZ010010939.1:0-12990 GCA_032273725.1 Panulirus interruptus | reverse complement strand
CAACTGAGGAAAGGTTACTAGAGAGACCACGAATGTTGGTATAGTGAAAAGAAAAAGAGGAAGGTCTCACAGAGAGGAAAAAGTCATGGGAGGGGCCGGTACTACTACTGCTAGAACCCTCCCTCTCACTGGCAGTAGAGTCAGGCTGAAACCCGGAGATTCTTAGCACCCCATGATGCTGGGGACTAGGGGCCATAGATTGGCCGGACTCTGTCATGGTGATACTTATAAGTGTTTGAGTGAACAGGAATTGGCAAAAGTACTTATTTGGAAAAAGTAATAATAATAACAAGGTTTGAGTAGGTGTATGGTGCTTGTAAGAAGATGGTCGGACTAGCCCGGTAGTCCCGTTTTGATGAGACAGAATTTCCAATTGGAACATTCTGCCACTCATGCATCCCATTAGTTATGTCACTAAGTGAACAATTCATTTCAACTATATGCTCTGAGTAAAGGTAAAGCATAGGTGTTTTTTAATAAATTATAAGATTGAAGATAACTGGAATGGCTTTAAACTGTAAGCACTGGGATATCAATACATGAAGAGTAATGGAGTAGTATGAAGAGTTGAGAATGTTTGGATGCATCAAAAGTAGTCTGTAATCAAGATCTGACCGATGGCTAATATACAAGTGGTAAAGTTTAGTCACATAAGATAAAGGCCTTTAAAAGGTTTTGACACAAATGAGAACATTATGTGGTACTGGGTATGATCTTTTCATAAACCACCCATCATCATGATAGATATATTGTTTAAGGAAAACTTGCAGTTATGATTTTATGCATGTATTTCTTCATTTATTACTTTTAGGGAGTGTCTGTTGAAGCAGTGGATCCAGTGTTCCAAGCAAAAATGTTAGACATGTTGAAACAGGTCGGTCGCCCAGAGATGGTAGTTGGGTGGTATCATTCACATCCTGGTTTTGGCTGTTGGCTCTCGGGCGTTGATATAAACACACAGCAAAGTTTCGAGGCCCTGTCAGAGCGTGCTGTGGCTGTGGTAGTTGATCCCATCCAGTCTGTTAAAGGTAGGCATTAAATATTTATTTATGAAGGGATTCTGCTGATATCAGTCTCAATCCCTGTCATCTGCATACAGTGTTTTGTCTAGAATTGTAATCATATATTTCATATCCTTAGCCTTAAAATGCATACTTTTTCTGATGCTTGTTGTCATGACCTTTTGTTATCTTTCTTCAATTAGTGTTAAGTTCTTGTTTCTTCTTCCCCATAATCGTGGATCCTGATGTTCATTAGATCAGAGAAGTTGAAGAAAATGGGAATATGGTAAAAATATGCTTTCATGCATATTTTTAATAGCACAGATGGAAGATAGGATGCCAAAGGACTGAAACGGTGGTGCAGTAGCCTTACAGTGTAAATGAAAGGTGTAGAAAGTTGATGATACACTTCTCGTAATATATCTTACTGAGTTTAGCAGGTATATGATGTTCAAAAAAGTCACTAAGCAGGTTAAAGCTATTCAAGTGCAGTTTGCAAAGTGGTAATAATGGAATGATATGGCTTTATAAGTCGGATCTGTTTATTTAAATTGTATATTGACTGATCTGGAAAAGGAGGAAAATTGTTGAATGTGTGTGGGAGAAATAAAAGCTTATTGGCAGTAGCTGTAGGCTGAGGAACTTGATTATGACCTGAGTTTCTAGTCATTTTGAAAATCATTTGTTCTAGTAGGGGAGCTCTGTTACTTTAAGATTAATGTGGTATAGCATTAGATATTATGCTTTATCCTTTCTTCCTTAAGGTAAAGTGGTGATTGATGCTTTTCGATTAATCAACCCTAACATGATGGTATTGGGACAAGAGCCAAGACAGACTACCTCTAACCTTGGTCACCTACAGAAACCCTCCATCCAGGTAAAGAAATTTTTTGCCATATAACTACCTCTGTGATTTTTTTTTTTTTTTAATAGTGTGCTTATAAAAGTTGGATTGATTACCAGTTCACCTGTGGGATACAGCAAATGCAGTATGAGAAATCTACTAAGTTTTTGCATGCTAAGACAGGTTTTAAGTATGTAAATAAGTCTTATTCATAAAAAAGTTTATTGGATACTTTTCTTTTCTCTTCCAGGCATTGATTCATGGACTAAACCGACACTATTACTCTATTCCAATTAAATACCGAATGAATGAAAGGTAAGGTGAGAGTAATGATAAAGATATGGTCAGTGTTTATTGTTTAATAGTGAAGCCATGCTTTCGTAGCATCTTCCTGTTTCTTGTATTACAAATTTTACCAAAGCATGTCCTTTTATTTACCTTTCAAAAAAGTTAGCCAAAGAGAAATCATTAACAGGTTCATCTGTATTGTTTTGCTTACTCACCAGAGAACAGCAAATGCTCTTAAATCTTCACAAGAAGTCATGGATGGAAGGCCTGACATTGCAGAATTACCATGAGCACAGCAGCCTAAACGAGGACACTGTTAAGGAGATCCTTAATCTAGCTACAGCTTATAATAAGGTAAGTTGCCGTTAGCCTAGAATAGTTATATTACTTTTAGTTATATTTTTTCCTTTTAATTATGTCAGTAAAACTATATTTTTTCTCCACTAGACACAAGTCTTATGAAGCAGAGCTAGGCTGGTTTGGGATACACTTAAAGTGGTAAAATGATGGCTAGACAGATCCAAAACATGATAAAAGCATAAATAATCATGAGCAGAGGGATATCCTCCAACTGTACAAGCACCTTGTTATACTTTGGCTTGGTGTCAGTTGTACAACTAGTTTAGTAATACACCATATAAAGCAGATCTTACTGAAAGTGTGTAAAGAATGTAGCTGTATGGATCTTATTTCACTAGGATTTTCCTGAAATCCTATGTCTAGGTTAGGTTTTTACTCATGTAGAAATTAAATTTACAAATGATAATGACACTGATGTTGACAAAATAGGTGTATTTCCATACCATAACTGGTTATGGGGCCTGAATAATTCATAGTTACCAAATGAGAAAAAACAAATGTGTCCAATTTCATGTCTCTTTTAATTCTTCCCATTATTCCTCATTTTTTATGTTCAGAAGCTAACGTTTGTATGGCATTTTGTCATGATTTATGATTTGCCACCCGGTAAAGTTTACAGCGTAACTATTTCTCATCTTGGTTTTCTCGTTTTAGTCCAAAATTTCATTGTGCTTTGAATTTATATTACGTGTAACTTCTCCAAGCCAAGTAAAGCAAAGGAGCCATTGAACTAAGTTGTCTCATCAAGGACTGAACTGTCTTGAATGCCCAATACCAGATGTAAATTGTAGACTTCAGGTATACTTTCGTTTGGACTCTGGTAGACCTAAATTTAACCGGACCGGATTTGCTGGAATTAAAGCAGCTCCTAAGTAGAAAACATACAAGAAAACTGATTGAAGGACTAAAGGCAACCTGCAACCTAAAGGCACAATCTAAGACTTGACATTGCACTACCAAGTTTAATATTCATGTAAATGGATCCACAGATCTTTCAGTTGTCTACAATTACCCCTAAATATTACTACAATTACCTTTAAAAATCACTTCAATTAGGATAATTTCATATTTATTAAGTGTACCATCACTCATAGATTTATGTGCATGTAGCATGTTATAAATTTATCATGTATCCTCTAATCCTAGCTTGGATTGCACATTTGGCTAGCCAGTATTCCACTGAGGTAATTACTTTTGCTGAGGTGCTTGATCTTACACAATAAAAAAATTTTATTCATTAACTTCAGGTATTAGATGACAACCAAAAGCAGATTTTTCCTTAGCTTTCCCCTTATGAGATCATATGAGCAAACATAAGATATTTACATTTGTGTTGTTCAATAATGACTAGAATCACATGAATGAAAATGTTATGATCTGTTCCAAAAACTCACTCAAAAAAATGAAAAATAATTCCAGAAATCACCAGTTCTCGAGTGTTTGGAGTTTATTACAACATACAGGAAGACTGAATGAGAGTTGTTGTGTACTACTAGAAGGGAAAACTGGTGCTGGTTTTGGGCCCAGGAAGTCAGTTATTTGGTTGTCCATAATTTTGATGCATTTTCTAGGTTTCATTTACACCTTTAATGGATAAGATGAGGCTCATAATTGCCTTCTGTGGCAGCCAATCCTTTAGGTAGAAAGAAGAGTATGATTAATAAAGTATTTGTGAATGTATAGGAACCCTTCATGTTGAATGATTTTTTTCTTGGATGTTACATTCATGAATGAAACACGAGTTTTAGGTATGAAAGATTTAAAGTCCATCTGTCATTACACATAGAATACTCCCAAGCAAGTCTGATGGATATTTCTAAGTGAGATTTGTGTTTCAGAGTTTGGAGGAAGAAGAGAAAATGACCCCAGAGCAACTTGCAATCAAGAATGTTGGAAAGCTGGACCCAAAGCGACATCTGGAGGATAAGGTGGAAGTTCTCATGACCTCCAATATTGTACAGTGTCTTGGTGCTATGCTTGACACTGTAATTTTCAAATAAGCAGTATTTATTTTAAAAGAACAAAGGATATACAAGAAATTGATGAAAGGCAAAAATCCACAATGGTTAACCAATAGTTATATTGTATGCAAAATCTTTGCCAAACAAAAATATGTGTAAAGTACCATAATCTTTTAATTGTTGTAGTTTTGATCTAGTTTGTTCCTGTTTTACAAGTTTTAGAATGATTATCTATTACACTTGAGCGAATTTATAAGCCTTTCTAACAATATTCTCTCTCTACTTTGTATAATACAAATGATTGTCCCTTTATAGAAGTCAATACTTTTCAAATTATATTTGTAATCTGATCTTGTTCTTTTTTCTTATTTATTTAGATATATTTTTGACAAGTTTGTTAGATGTCATACAGATAGCACAGTAAATTAGTTTTTTTATGTAAGTTTGAGGAAATAAAATGTGGAGAAATTTCTTTCATTATCTTACATAACTTTAAGTAATTTGTGATATAATGTTTTTTGAACAGTATTATACTTTTATAGCTCTGGTTTCATTTCATTAAAAACCTGGGCAAAAGGCATGCATGGTTTAGAATAACCAGACTGATGTGGTATATGAGGTATGATGTGATAGGATATGCTGAACCAGTGCATATGAAGTGATTAAAGTAAACCATGGTGTAGTTTGTGGGGGTTTGGCTGTGAATGGCAGGCTCTGGTTCTGTACTTTATACTGGACAACTGGAGAGTGACTGTGGGAAAATGACGTCATTTTGTGTTCATGACGATTTGATATATATAAAAAAAAATCCTAAATATTTACTATATCAGTGTTATGGCTAACCTGCTAGCTTATGATCTAGAACACTGATGATGTACAGAGCTCATCTTTTCTATTATTTTCACTTTCCAGTAATGGTAATGGATCAAACATCAACATATTTCCAGTATACCAATATGAACAATGAGATTCCTTACTAGTATAAGCACTCCCTGATTTTGCACTTTGTTTATTTATTGAGCAAGGTTAACTTCAGTCACACCACATTCACACACAAATGGATTCCATGGCACATAAACAAAAGTACTTTCTGTGACATCCTCTTCTAAAATACCTTTAGCTATAAGCAGTTCACTTATTTGATATGTTCATCTCTTTTGCACTGTATCTCTTCTTTTAACTTTAACTTTTTATTTACATACATCGCTGTTTTGCACGTCAGTGAGTTAATGCCAGGAGCAGACTAAGAAAGGCCACATCCATTCTCTAGTTGTCATGTATAATGAACCGAAACCACAGCTCCCTATCCACAACCAGGCCCTACAGAGTTTCCATGGTTTACTCTAGATGCTTCATATGCCCTGGTTCAGCCCACTGACAGCACCTCAGCCCCAGTATACCACATCACTCAAATTCACTCTATCCCGTGCACGCCTTTCACCCTCCTACATATTCAGGCTCCAATCGCTCAAAATCTTTTTCACTCCATTCTTCTATCCAAATTGTTCTCCCTGTTTTCCTTGTTCCTAACACATATATCCTTTGTCAACCTTTTCTCACTCATTCTCAAACATTTAATTTCCAATACATTCACCCTCCTCCGCACGGTCTTATCTATAACCCATGCTTCACATCCATTTAATTTTGGGACTACTATTCCTTCAAACATAACCATTTTTGCACTCCCAGATAACTTTCTTTCCACACATTCTTCAGCACCCAGAACTTTCACTTCCTCCCCCACCCTATGACTCACTTCCGCTTCCATGGTTCCATTCGCTGCCATGTCCACTCCCAGGTAACTAAAACACTTCACTTCCTCCAATTTTTTTCCATTCAGACTCACATCCCAACTGACCTGTCCCTCAACCTTGCTGAACTTAACCTTGCTTTTATTCAAATTCACTCTCAACTTTCTCCTTTCACATACTCTTCCAAACTCAGTTACCAACTTCTGCAGTTTCAATATCTTCAACTATACTACCATATATCTTCACCAACCTCTTATGTGCTAAGCACTCTTCATGTACGTACTATTTCAAAAGGTTTACATCCTTGTGCCTTTTTGAGTTTCCTCACATCTTGAGGGGAACTGTGGAATATGGTTGAATCATGGTGGGAGAG
Source organism: Panulirus interruptus (assembly GCA_032273725.1). Taxonomy (NCBI): domain Eukaryota; kingdom Metazoa; phylum Arthropoda; class Malacostraca; order Decapoda; family Palinuridae; genus Panulirus; species Panulirus interruptus. The sequence goes on along the minus strand of JAUTYZ010010939.1, from coordinate 6,412 downwards.
AACTGAGACTATCATAGGTGTGTGTAATAATGCTGATTTGATAGCGATCAGATAATGAGAAGGGCTTCGTTTCAGTAATTTTTTGCAGAAGGATGTGTAAAGTGAAGGCTATTACATACAAGTCTCTCACACTGGAAAGATAGGGATTAATTCTTGTGTAGTTTTGGTTAAAAAGCTTACCCCAATCCCAGCTCAGTAGTTCTCAAAGGGCAGGCCTTGAGTTCAACATAAATGCAAACGATGATAAAAAAAAAGTTTTTGGGGAGGTTGAAAGCAACATTTAACATTGGCACAGTACTAGTTGCTACAAAAGACATGAAAAGATCCTTCATGACTCTTAAAGAAGTCAAAGAGTTCCTAACTCAAGTGGTATTAGGAAAGAGACATCACAACGGTCAATGACTACAGGGTATGGTAATTATATGAAAAAGTGGCTTATTTTCCAATAGAAGCAGCAATGGGAAAGCAGATAAAAGCCAAGTAATTCAAGAAGGAGAGATTGAAGACTTCTTGATAGCCTTAGTGAGTGGAAAGATGAGCAGTATGTCAGAAGGCTTCATGAAGAATTTGTTTCAATCCTCTTTATGTATGTGAATATCTAGGCTTCCAAGTTACATAAAAGCTAAAAGAGAGCTGCAGAAATGACTGATCTTATATGTTCTCAACCTTACAGTAATTTCACAGCACTGACACCATGAACAAAAACAAACATGCACACTACATTACACAACTAGAACAGTGGTTCATCCAGAATAGAATGTTTGCATCTCCAGAGAAGTCTTCAGTGACCCTTTTAAACAAATGCACATACAAATTCAACCTGCACGTTCCCATTACTTTGAATTTCCAATCACCCACACTCAACTAAACACCAATTATTCTGGGTTTCACATAAGACACATCTGATATTCACTCTGCACTCCACATACACCAACTCAAAAGCAAAAGACTAAATGCCCTTAGAACATTTAGAAATCTGGAAGAAAAAGAATCCTTCAATATCCTATACAAACAATTCATCTGCTCCATCCTGATAAGTTGTCCACCCTGTCAAAAGCAAATATAACAGAGCTGCAAACCACATAAAACAAGTACTCAGAACAATCACTGGATGCATAGCAACACGAACACTCAACGCATACACAATGAAACAAAAAGATCCTGGATCCTCCCAGTACAATCCCACCTCAATATGCACAGCATTCAAATCTTTGCAACAATGCAAGACCCAAACCATCCAAGTCACCTCATAACTAAACATCAACCCCACAGAAATAAAAATTTTACCCTTGCTTCACACTTCAGCAACCTATACTCACAGATCCCACCACCCGCAACAAACACAACACTGACAAAACACAAAAACACTAAAATGACCCAACAAGCACTAAATAATCACCTTCCCAAGTCAGTCTTAAGCATCACCCCACCAAGCATGCAACCATATGGAACCACAATCACTAGACATATATGGGCTACCCTTTCTCATCTGTGCTCTGGACATCACCCATTCCCACAACACTAAAAACACCAGTTCAACATATTTTAAGGCCCTTCATGCCTATGATGAAACTATCACAATGAAGACATCAAACTCACTGCTAAGTTGCCTGCAGTCTCCCCACATAGACACACACACACATAACTTAACTTTATGAATTGTACCATCCATTGGGAGTGCTAAGGGAGCCCCATATTATAATATACAAGTAAAGATTAGGGGAGAATGGTCCATAAGGCCAACAACAACAAAAATTTGAAACGTGCAAGAGTGATGTCATGAAGGAATCCCCTGCACAAGTGCATGGGAAGATAAACACAAAGAAACAGTGAAATATAAACTAGTGAAACATTATAGCAGCACAGTTGAAGCTACCCTTAAGGTGTAGGCATGGCCTGAAAAGTCCATCACAGAAAGCTGTTTTGATCCTACATAAGGTCAAAACTACAATATGCTTCTGCAGTTTGATTATTGCACCTAAAGAAGCACAAATAGCTAATAGTGAAGGCCCAGAGAATAAAAACAGATGGCTAGAGGCCTTAAATTTGCCTAGCTTGGAAGAAAGAAGATAGAGGGGTGACCTGATCACAACTTTTAAGTTTTAAATACATTATTGAAGAAGACAGTGAACAGTTCCTCAAAAAAATGTAAGGGTAGCACAACCAGAGGACATAACATAATTAAGCAAGAAATGTAAAAAAAAAAAAAAAAAAAAAATCTTTTATAGTATAAGAGTGGTGGAAGAATGGAACATATACATGAAGACATGGTAAATGCAGACATCACACAGAAATTAAAAAAAATTCACGAGATGGGGCCCTATGAGTGTAAAACTCCGTCCCCATAAGGTACAAATGGGTAATTAAAGCATGCTAAAAAAAAAACTTTTACAGAATACCTCTGTATCATACATAATTGATGAAAATACCCAAAAAAGGAAGTAAACTATCCTCCATATGGTGTGGGTGGGTATTGAGTGGACAGGGCAGGGCCTGGGTTGGCAATAAGGATACTCCTGATCAATGCAAGTATACAATAATCATTTTTTTCCAGGTGTCATTTCATTCTACATACACCTAATCACATCATACATTTTATGGTTTTTCCAGGCCTGATTTCACAGTACACATACATGTCATTTATGTATTTTTAACATATGTACATTTTTATATACTACAGATAATTTAAACAGGTAGAACTTTATTTTTCAATGAATAAATGAACATACAATCATTTTCCAATCAAAAACATAAACATTAATACAACAGAAATTGTTTCGTTTTAAAAGTGACCGTATCACTGGACATGTAATTCTGACAATACATCAAGATGACATATGTACATTCTCTTTAATGATCCATGAGTGAGTGAGATGCATATTTCTCAAGCTGAGGCCAGCAGCATCACCTGGATCCCCCATAGGAGCTCCCTAATGGAAGACCATTTTAGTAATGACAGGAAAATTAATACCTCTACTGATGTTCACTGCAATCATGTGCTCTCTTCTACTGATGTGCATTACATTTAAAGGGTTAAAAGGTACAATGCAGAGAGGTTAAACTTGCATATGGAAAAATTCTGAGAAAAGTTAAGTTTGGTGTACATATGCCAGCAAATGACATTACAAGATGAATTTTGAATAAATGTGGTTAAGGACTCCTCATTTATTGGTCAAACCAATTTCCAAAGTGAAAAAATAAATGTATATGAAAGAACAACAACATGTGGAAGTCCAAGTTCACTTTGTTTCACTTACCATAAGCTAAGGACATGAATGGTTTTTAGTCTTCTTTAAAGCTTTATTTATATACATCCATTTTGTGTCATTATTACTTTTTGTAATACTTCATTATACTTTTATTTACTTTCAGGCACTGTAGACAAGTTCTACCCAATAATGATGTATGGATAAGACAGATTTATATACCCCTTTTGGCAAGTTAGTGAAAGGAGTTAAAGCCAACAAATATTTTTTTCTTGATTTCCTGAAATGGACCTGTAATAAGATAAAAACACTATGTACAAACAGTAGTAACATGAGAGACAGTAAAGGAAGATATATCTTTTTCAAGTAAGTGGATGAAGGCAAAGAGGGAGATTGCCTCAAAACAGTGTAATAAATAAAAAGAGAATATCATGAGAGATATATATCAAAGTTTTGTAGGTGTGTGAACAAAGGGAAAATAGAAGAAAATTAGATTTAGAATTATATTTCACTCTGACAGTTGGAGACTGGATTTGTGCACATGAGAGATCATTGTTTATCTGAGCCTTTCCCAACTTTTCAAAGACAAGAAAGGCAATTATGTACTCAAAATAAAATACATCCTTATGAGCAATGAGCAGCTTGGATGATAAAACAGTATAATAGCCAAAAAAGAATTATATATTCTTTATGCACAGACTTAAATATATCAACACAAGGAGCACATAGAAGGAGCACCATTATCACACAAGTATTCATCATAAAAATACACCGAAAGTTTGTGACAAATGTGGAATGAGATCAATTATAATCAAATACTGAACAGTTCATGCATCTGAACTGTTTCTATATTTGTCAAAGATAAGCTCAAGACATAAGGCATCCAAGGAAAACAAAAGCTTGATTCAAATGCTGAACAATACGATTATCATGAGTTTTGGATAAAATTATGACAAGGAAATATGTGAATAAAAACCACATTTTCTCTTGAATATATGAAACTGAAAATGGACCAAAACATGCTTTGTTTACTATGTGAGTAATAGTGATTAATAACCCACATACCAAGTGTTCTGGTTCCATTGCTATTTTAGCTATTTAACTATAAGTATTACAGTTCATCAAATGCTTTTGGATTAAATACCATTAAAATGAGAAAATGGAAAATAACTTTGTACTATTTCTCTTACATCAACAATTCTAAATAAAAGGATGCAATGAAGGAAAGCAAAAAAAGAACCTACTTGATGTTAAAATTTGCTGCTAGTCTACTTCTAAATTTTCTTGATTTCTTTTGTAAACTGATGCTGTTGGAATCTATAGCTGCCTTTCTCATTTCAATTGATGATGTGTCACTGGAAGTACAATTGCCATTAGATTCATGATTGCTCTGCATAGTTTGCTTTGATTCAATGTAAGAAACACAAGGAGTATCACAACCTGATGTCTGATTCATCCACGAAAAGGCCATGATTAAATCTGCTTTGTTCTTGTCTTGTGACGCATTATTTCCATAACCAGCCACTGCATTCAGGGTTTTGTTGCTCTGAACACTTACAGTTGATGTTACAGCTTGTGTATCCACTTCCCTACATGGCACAACCTGCAAATCTGATCCCTCTACCATCATGGGCTGGGAAGATATTTTATCCCTTGATATCACTATCTTTCTAAGTTCTTGTTCCATGCTACTCTGAATATTAGAATCTAAAAACATTTCTTGATGACAAGTGTGGGGTATTCTGGACGGCTGTGACTGCAACTGGTACTTCCTGTTAACCTTATCTTGGGAAGAATGAACTGCAGTTGCTGCTTCATTCCTCTGGTGTTGTACTAATTTATGTGCAAATGTTACATGCTTTGTTCTTAGTGATGGACTACCAGGGACCTTCAAACAAGAACTTGGTTTATTATCAGTTGAAGTCACCTTTGGGTCTGTAACTTGGGGCTGGGTTTCACATAATGGAGAGTCTCTACCTGCACTTGAGACAAATGTTTTTTTATCTGACCCATATTTACTGTTTGTTGGACTAATGTTACTTGGGACCACTTCCTCTTTACCTCTACCTTCCTTACACTGCTCATTGTCTTTCTGCATTTGGAAATCAGGGACATTCATAGAGTCTCTGAGTAATGAAGAGCCCTTTCCATTTTCCTTCTCAGATGGATGCTTGTAAATGGTGAGATTACTAGTATCCTTTAAAGTTGTTTCAATCTGGTGGGACAACTTATTAGATTCTGCAGTTGAACCTTTAACAATTATTGACCCTTTGTGCTTAAAATACCCTTGACTATTAACTGATGTATCTGGACAAAGATTTTCCTGTTCTTTATACACCACCTCTGGCAAGACACTGTTAGACTGAGGTTTATCAGTATTATGGTTAGGAGATTTAGGAGAACTCCTATTACGAGAGAAGACTGGAATGCTGGATCCTTTTCTACCCAAACTGTGTATCTGGTTTTCAGCTGTAACCCCTGTATATAACTGAGAAGCTTCACGACTAGACTCAGAGGAATTATCAACTACATGCTTATCAACAACCGATCTTGAATCTATCACAGATGGACAAACATAATATGGGGAAGATTCATGAGTCTGGTTTACAGAGCTATAGATTCCTTTAGATGCAGTAGTGTGCTGCTGCACACCTTGCCCATCCCGATTGCAGTTTTTTCTATGAGACCTAGGTGAAAGCTGTGGCAGTGCATTTGTGGACCTTGTCAAAGATCCGAGGGAAGAGCTAACAGTGTCACTTTTTGCATATGTATGTTCTGTTTCTGAATATAAGTCTCCTGCATGAGCAGTATACTGTGGGTAAGAATGCCTTGACTGGCAAAAACCTAATGGTGGGTAGTTGCTGGTTTGTTCTTCTAGACTTACTGAATGCCAGTGACTTGGAGTTAAAGTCTGAGGAGGCTCATGTGGAGTAAGTGAAACCTGAAAGGAGAGAAAAAACATATTATTACAGAACATTATATTTTTTTTTTTCATACATATTCGCCATTTCCCGCGTTAGCGAGGTAGCGTCAAGAACAGAGGACAGCCTTACAGGGAAAATCCTCCCTTGGCCCCCTTCTCTGTTCCTTCTTTTGGAAAAGTAAAAACTGGAGGGGAGGATATCCAGCCCCCCCGCTCCCTCTCCTTTTAGTCGCCTTTTACGACACGCAGGGAATATGGAGGTAGAATTCTTTCTCTCCTACCT
>JAUTYZ010010828.1:0-12991 GCA_032273725.1 Panulirus interruptus | reverse complement strand
GTTAATGGGATGGCCTTGATTAGGTCCTCAGCTCCCCATGCCGTCTCAGCTAAAAAAAAAATGACTGGTATCTTTAACCATCATCATCATATGAGACTCTGGTAACAGGTCAGGGATTATACTGACTCCAAGTCTCTTTTACACACTGATTCCTGCAGCTTACTTCCTTTAACCAATCATTTTTAATCACCTATTTGCACTGTTGGGGGAAGGAGTTTTACACGACTGAGGCCCCATCTCTTAAACCTTCTCTAATACCATACAACTTTTTAAACTTATGTATGTTTGTGCACGTGTATGTGTACATATGCATGTGTATAAACTAATCAAGGTAATACTGAAGGACAATTTAGTTTGATGTGGCATGGAATAAATCAGCTCCACACTGGCAAATATTGGTTGTGTGCTTGATCCAGCCGGGTGATGGTGTTGTATGTTTATGTGTTACAGAAATATTCGGATATTCCACCCAAAATTACCATATTTCTTGGAACCTATCTGATATATACTTAACCCTGTCACTATGCAAGCTTTCTGAGAAAAAAAAGTAACCAAAAAAAGTACTAAACTTTCCTCTGCATAGGTGATGGAGGGTGGACAGGAGCAAGTTCTGGATGGCGGCACAGATCCTCCTTAGATATGTAAGTACATTATGCTCAACTGCCCTGCACTCTCCCCACAAAGACTCACTCAAAACAGTACTACTTTATGGCCTATGATTCCGACTGGTGGATGTGGTCGGCTTGCTGAGGACTGTGGGAGCCCCATGCAAGAGAGAAGGGACTCCTTGGGGCAGGATGTAAGTAAGATGATTATGGTTTTTTGTGATTTCATTTTACACACACTGAAACACATTATACACACTATGGTTTTTTATCAGACGTGATTTCACACATCTCACATGTATTATTTGCATATCATATGTATTTTTTTTATATTACATGCATTATTTATGTATCTAAATATCACTTACACAGAGAGACTATTATTCACATGAATAAATGAAAAACCTCATGAAAACAGAACAATAAGACAAGAGAAATTGTTTCTTTAACTGTAAACCTGACTACATGACTTCCTGCCATGTTGATGCATTTACACTTTCTTTGATAATCCATGGGTGAAAATGATGCAGGATATCATTTCCAGCTGTGTTGATATGCTGTTATGATATTATGAATAAGACAAAGAATCATACCTCTGCTGGGAATTCAAACGAGGGCGTGAAAGTTTAGAGCCATAAATGTGGCTCAGCGCATCATACTATGTCCAGCCAGATACGTAGCTTGGTGCAATAAAAGGGCAATTACACTTTCTGTGATGTTTTATGGATGACTGTGATGTATGATTCTTTTTTTTTTTTTCAACTGTGTTGTTTGGTTGCTACAGATATCTATGGATAATCATACATCAGAAGGGAAGTCAAATGAGGGCAGAAAGGGTTTAGACACACAAATATGGCTTAGCTTGGTGCAACATGCTATAGCCGGCCAGAATTGTTACCTGGTGTATTGAGAGGCTTAAGAATCAAAGAATCATCATCCTGTCTTTCAAGCTACCTCAATAATGTGTTTGTCATATGATTTTGGCATTACTTCCATAAAATTAGAAAACTGCAGTTAAAGATGGTTGCACAACATAAACAGTTTAAATACAATAGTAGCATATCGTTTATCCCAGCAATGGAGGTGAGCAAGGATTAAGAATACAGTAGAAACAGTGGAAAGGATGAGTATTGGTAATGAAGAGGGTCAGTGACCGCAGAAGCTGCCCTTTTATTCAAAACATGATGAGACCTATAAACAACCACAACTCAAAGAGCAAGCCATTGATAGGATTCCTCAAGAAGTGATAAACTTTCATACTGAAATGTTCTTTAACAAAGACTTGTTCAAGGATGACTGTAGCCCATACACCCAAGCTGAATAAACACTTCAAGGGATGAATGCAACCCATATATCACAAAGTGAATAATGTCTGAGCCCCAGCCATCAGTTTCCATGTAATTTCTTAGCACTCTCTCCAGTGAGGCCATCAATGGTTCATGCTTGGGCTAAAGGAACGAAGAGATCCCATAATTTCCATTTTACTAAGCACTAACCAACCCCGCTTTAATAGCATATTTTACTGTAAGCTGACTGCACTTTAAAAATTTACTATAAAGTCATTTGACCCATGCAGAGCATCTCTCAGACCAAACTACATTGCCTCTGGCTGGGAGTGGAAGCAACTGAAAATGCTTGACTTTGTGGCATACTGACACAATACCGTTGCTTGTCATTACTAGCTAAGTCTGGAGATAACTAAATGTCAACAGAATTAAAGAGTGCTGAAGCTTAGCCACAGCAGTCCAGAAAAAATCGATAACTATTTCATAAATGTTCTTTAACTTTCCTAATTCATATTTTGCAATGCATGACTTATAACCACAGAAAGTCTAGGCTAGTAACTCTTTTTTGCTATATTAAAAAAGAATGGCACCAAGCACTTGTCCTTCTTGCAAAACTAAACTTTCTGGAGGTCTAATTAGTTGCCGAGATAAACTTTTTGGTCACTTATCAAGTATGGGAAAGTTCAAGTTGGGCCAGCTCAATTATGTTGGAGGACTTTGTCAACATGGCATATACTGAATTTCAGTGTCTAACTGCCCTCACATGATTATTAGCAACGGTGGTGCCACCATACTCTGATCACATAAAAGGTTTCTAAGATGACAATTATACAAACCATGGACATGGCCCTCTAGCATTAACGTCTTTGTTCTATAGTCAGGCTCAGAAAACTGATCCCTTTTGCAGCAGTTTAACATTAAGACTGCTGGCACTTCCAAACCACAGAATCAGATGTGAAACATAGAAGTTAAATAAATCCTAACACTCAAGGCTGTGGTAACCCATTTACATAAAAAAATATTGAATACTGAATTCCATCCCTCATATTTCAAAGGCTAAACACAATATATACTGCTTTCAGGATCATCCAACCAATGTAGTCAAAAGCTTCTTTTCAGCTCAGTGCATTGAGATGATTTGTGCTGGGTAACATGTGCTGAATGCCCTCCACACTTCTATAATTAAAACTGAGGCCCATTAATCATTTACTGAAAGAACAGGCTGATCTCTCAACTCTTTGATATTTGCTTGCACACCCATTGGAAAACTAATTTTTGTACTATAAAATGTTATTTCACATCGCGCACATCCTCTCCTGAGTTTTTTAAAGCCTGTTCTAATAACTGCCTCTTTTCCATTACCATTCCCTGAGAACCACCTGGAAGCATATTTAATAAAAAAAGGAAAAACTCTTTGCTGGTTACCCAAGTTTCATCAAGTAGTTCTTATGCAACTGTTTAATTTGAGCATAAAATATGGCCTAAATTTACAAACAATGATAAAATAAGCTTCAGTAAAAATTACAAACAGCTACGTACAAAGTCTTTTTACTCTGTACTGTATTCTGTTTCATGAGTAAATTGGTTAAAACATCAACATAAACAATTTGAAGAAATATTATGATTTCCAAACATACACAGTGAACTTTCGATACTACTTCAACATAAGTCACAACTCCCACTCATTTAGTACTGATTTTACATATATAATTAAGAAGTAAAAAACGGAATTTTTCACTCTAAACATTTACTATGCTGTTTCCCACAGTAAAAAAGGTAATTGAAGAAACTTTGCCAAACCCTTATGTTACTATATTTTCATATATCACACTATTTGAGACTGAAAGGATCACTTTAAACATACCAAGCATACTGCTTTGACCAATTCCTGGAGGAAATGATGCCTAATCCTTAAGATAAGAAAAATATGATAAAAGATCTTTGCAAGTTTTCCCAGCGTGCACCAAAGCTCATGTAAATAAACAATAAGAAGGCAGACAAGAGGAAAAAAGAAAAAATAGAAATTAGCGATATATTATTTAAACACTTAAGTTCATCAACTGTGATTTCAGTGAACACATAAAAAAGTAAATACATAAAAATACAAGTTATTAGGAAAATATACATGTAAAAAGAAAACCAGTATACAGAGGCCAAGTAACTGATAACTTGAAACAGGGCTGAGAGGTGAACATTGCACAAGAATATAAAAATACAGTAATGAGATATGGTCATGGAAAATCTTGATTCCGTAGGCAACTCTGTTGAACTGGTTCATACATGGGAGTGCATATATTCAGAATGATTGAGAGTATACTTAAGTACAATGAATGCTGATTGGTATAAGGATGAAAGACGTGACTAGAACAATACGACTGAGTATACTTGTGAGGTGCAAATGTATGGATGAACACAAACAGATGTGAGACTAACAATGATAAGACTTTTACAACTAACCTCACCCTGCTATTTGCATATACCATACATTAAAACACATAAAACTTCAGCTTCCTGTTTAGTACACCTTGTGGCTGTTCTGAAGTTTCTCTCTACCTAAGCAAAGTCAGCAGGAATATTTAATAGTGTGGAAGATAAAGGCTTACCTTTATTTGACACTGTTCTTTTGCCTCTGATACTGCTTACTGTAAGCTGGAAATTAATCATTAATTAATGGTGTATACCATTATAAAGAGGAGACCTCCTACTGTCAAGTAACTTCCTTTGGTGATCTTATAGTGCATCATATCAATTACATGACGTAGCAGAATAACTACAGCCCAAGTAAGTGATATTTCTTGATTACGTAGATACATAACACATAAAACAAATGAGCTGCAAGAATGTCAAGGACAATACAATTCTATATATAACAGGACTTATCTAGCCACTAGAAAACTGGGCCACCAGAAAATACCCAAGAGCAGAGAAACTTTACACCTATAAAATCATAAAATACTCAAGAGCAAAGAAACTTTAAACTTATCAAATAAGTTCTAAAGTCAAGTATAGGGCATGTGCCAACACAGAATGCCACTACACAAACTTTCCAACTCCATGCCCTTGAGTCCCTCAGGGAGAGCCTCCATGCAGATAAAATCACATAAACTAATATTCTTGAGACGTCTCCTACCTTCTCTACAAGCATATGCCATCCTAGAACCCAGCATCATCAGACTGGTGCAAGGCTGCTCCCCCATTCATGCCAGCCCCTGAGATGATTATTGACTGACCCTCGTAGGTGTGACTGCAATCCAATTGAAAATTTGGGGAGAATTATTGTCCAGGGATGGGAAGTTCCACAATAAACAAGGGTAGTGAAGAAGGCAAGAGAATGATGGGAGTAGATCCAGCGTCGGCCAAATATTTGCAGAAACTTGGTGAACTCCCTCCTGATCCCACTGCAGTGTCACTGCGGCCCAGGAGTTATGGATGAAGTATGAGGAACTCATGGCAAAAGCTACAAGTCTCATAACATGTAAATAATGTTAAACATAGTTTTGCGCATTTATTCCATACCTTCTAATATGTGCTGAATATGTTGCATATTGCCACTTAGATATTTCCCAATATTTGGAGATTACATTGCATATTAAGTTTGTTAATCGGTTATTTCCGGATATTTGGAAATTATGTTGCATACTGAGTTTATTATTCGGTTATTTCCTGATATTTGGAAATTATGTGCACTGTAAGAAATGTAATGACCATACGTTTATGGATGAAATAAATATTAGTAATCTGTAGGTCAATCAATCTCAACATTTGAGTGTGAAGGCCAACATACCACACTGAGGTGGATAGACAGCAATATCAAATGATCATTAACAATGCCTTGATTGGAAAAAAATCTAACAGACAATGGCGCCTGATAAAACAATAACTGAAGATACAATTGTTATGCCATGTTGGTATGGTTACCAAGAGGAGCATCTGTTAAGGTATGATTTATCTATCATGAAATTTAAGGTTTCCTTACAACGCCCCAAACCTACATAAACACGATACGATAATTTTTCATGGGTTGGTCAGGATATTACAACTTGCATGGCATCTTCATACTACAGCAATTTCAGTGATGTATACTATATAAACAAAAATGTCACTCAACTCCACTTCCCCCTTGTTCTTTACCTTCTACTCCAGGTTTTAACTTTCCTTCTAGTTACTTTATTTCTCCTGAACTCCTCTTTCTCCTCCATCTCCTCTTACTGCTTTTCATCTTACTCTTCCATCACTTAACTGATTTCCTCCTCATCCTACAACTATTTCTACTAAAAATGTTGTCACCACAACCACTACCACCAACACAACTACTGCAACTATTACTACTACCATCAATAATATAACTACAACTACTACTACTGTTCATACTAATACCATTAATACTACTATGAAGTGAAAGAGTCAAAGAGAGTAGTTTGGTGAAGAAAGAAGAGGTGATGAAACTCTTACCATATGATGAAACGTGGCAAGGCTGCTTGAGTGGATGGTATTGCAGATGAATATCTTAAGAAAGGGGATGACCGTGTTGGTGATTGGTTAGTTAGGATTTTTTCCGTATAAGTATGGATCATGGTGAGGTGCCTGACGATTGGCGGCTTGCATGTATAGCGCCACTGTATGACGGTAAGGGGGATAAAAGTGAGCGTTCAAACTACAGAATGTACCTGGTAAGTGGTATAAGAGAGTAATGACAGAGGGTGAGGGCATGTACAGAGCATCAGACTAGGGAGGAACAGTGTGGTTACAGAAGTGGCGTAGGATGGTGGACTAAGTGTTTGCTTTCAAGAAAGTTTGTGAGAAATACTTAAAGAAACATTAGGATTTGTATGTAGCATTTATGGATCTGAATAAAGCATATGACTGAGTTGATAAAGATGCCTTGTGGATGGTTCTAAGAATATATGGAGTGGGCGGTAAGCTGCCACAAGCAGTGCGAAGTTTTTATCAAGGGTGTAAGGCGTGTGTACAAGTTGGAATAGGGGAGAGTGAATGGTTCCAAGCGAAGGTTAGTCTGTGGCAGGGGTGTGCCATGTCACCATGGTTGTTTAATTTGTTCATGGGTGGAGTGGTGACAAAAGTAAATGTGAGAAAAAGGGGCAAGTATACAGTCAGTAGGGAATGAAGGGGCCTGGGAAGTGAGTAAGTTGTTTGCTGATGACACAACACTGGTGGCAAATTCGAGTGAGAAACTCCAGACGTTGGTGACTAAGTTTGGAAGAGTGTGGAAAAGGAGGAAGTTGAGAGTAAATGTGAATAAAAGCAAGGTTATTAGGTTTAGCAGGGCAAAGGAACAGGTAGGTTGGGTTGTCAGTTTGACTGGAGAAAGATTTGAGGAAGTGTTTTGTTTTAGATATCTGGGAATGGACATGAAAGGAAATGGAATTATGGAAGTGGAAGTGAGTCATGGGGTGGGTGAGGGGGTGAAGGTTCTAGAAGCATTCAAGAATGTGTGGAATGAGAGGTCATTAACTGGGAGGGTGAAAATGGGTATGTTTGAAGGTATAGTAGTCCCAGCAATCATATATGGATGCAAGGTATGAGCTATAGATGAGGATATGTGGAGAAGGGTGGTTGTGTTGGAAATTAAATGTTTGAGGACAATATGTGTTTTGAGGTGGTTTGATCGAGTAAGAAAAGGGTAAGAGAGAGGTGTGATAATAAAAGAGTGCAGATGAGAGAGCTGAAGAGGGCGTGTTGAAATGGTCTGGACATATGGAGAGAATGAGTGAGAAGAGGTTGACAAAGAGGATGTATGTGTCAAAATTGTTAACAAGATGGGGGAGACCAAACTGGAGATGAAAAGATGGAGTTCACCAGTTATGGAGACTCTTTTGCTGTGGCCACCCCCTTGAGGGAGTTCCTGAAGGGAACGGGCATCAGAGATACAGATAGATTAAAAGATTTTGCATGAATTTTTTCATGTTACTTGACAGTGGAGACTGAGGTATCATGTCATTGATTTATATAATAATCAAGGAACAAGGTAGTAGCAATAATGAGTGGGGTTATTAATGATGCTAGTAATATTGCTGGTGTTACTGAAAACTATAAATTAGGCTTCAGCAGACAGGAATATTTATATTAAGTGTGAAAGCTAAATTGTTACAATGGACTTTTTTGCATTTGTGTTTTATTATAATTTAGACCACAATGCACATTTGTATGACATGAAACTCTGCCTGGGAAGAGGAGTGGATACTGCCTTGGCCATCAGTGAAACAGCATTCAATCCATTACACAGCTCACCTGGAGTAGTCTTGTTCCATGGTTTGAAGTTTTGTCAGTGTCTTTCATGTCACACCTGATGAAGATTTTATGCTTACTCCTGGTCTTTATGCTTCATATTATGTTGATAATCATTACTCAGTAATATTCTGTTATTGACCATGAATAAGTTTTTTATGATATTCTATAATTTACCACTGCATTTTCATGGTATATTGTTGCACAAGTATTACTATATTTTACCATTAGCATTTTTGTTAGTGATGAGGTTGTAGATTGATGAATTATAACTGTGATAATCTTTTGTATTATTGTTTATATTGTTTTCAGAATTTGTCTGCAATTTATAATGTAATACTAATTTTTTTATTTGTGTCTGATTAACTAAATCACCGTGACATGCTTAGCTCCCACTCCCAATGGAGAGAATTTTCAAAAGAATAATGAAAATTACTTCCAACATTTTGTCAGTGATATTGAAAAGAATATATACCTCTGAACTAGAAAACATAATACTCAGTAAGGTAAGAAGTCACCCATGTGTGCTGAGAGGTGTTGAAGTTGCTTGTGCCAGCTAGCACAAGGCAACAAATATGATACCAGAATGAAGAGAACTAAGTTACAGGGAAAGGCTTTAAATTTGCCCACCTTGGAAGAGAGAAGAGTGATGGATGACCTGATCGCAACCTTTAAGTATTTACAACAGACCAGTGACATTGACAGTTAACAGTTCTTTGAGAGATATAGGAATAGAGCAACCAGAGAAAGTAACTTGAGATTAAGCAAGAAACTTGTTAAAAAAGAAGTAAAGAAGTAATTTATAGTGTAAGAGTGGTGGATGAATGCAATACAGCGACTGAGGACATGATTAATGCAGACAGCATACATAATTTATGAAGTTGCATGATAGTGGAGAATGTTCATGTGGTGGGGCCCCTCAAGTGTTTAGCTCCATCTCTATACAGTACAAATAATTAGTTAGGAATAGGTTATTATAGGCTGGCAGATTTACAGAGTGGATTCTGTGTTTATGTGTGGGTTTCTGGTTAGAAGTCTTCAGTATTTTTTATTCCACTATCATTGCTGTCTCTTTCTTCTCTCTAACCCTCAGGCTTTGATTAATAATTAGCTTACTCAGTATACAGGGTATACAGGGGGCAACATACTGTCAATGGACCGAACCAGGGTATGTGAAGCATGTGGGGGGAAACCTTGGAATGGGTGTGGGGCCTGGATGTGGACAGGACGCTGTGGTTTTAGTGCATCGCACATGACAGTTACAGAAAGGATAAGAGTGAATGCTGCCTTTCTTCATCTGTTCCTGGTGCCACCTTGTTAATGTGGGAAATGGCATAGAAGTATGAAAGAAAGAAAAAGAATATGTATATATGGTGTTATAGGAGCTCATCATACATTGGATATGAAGACGAACAAGACACACACAGAAATGACAATGTCTACAGGGTAGGCATCTCAGGAACCTTAATATTCACTTTTGCAAAACTTGAATACAACAGCCACAGACATTAGTGAACTGATTCATGAATCTCAGAAACTCAGGTTAACAAATTGGTTAGTGATGAAGTAATGGGAGTGATATGTTGATGGAATCATAAAAGTCTAAGATGCTTTGTCACCTCTAGCTGTTTCTATCAATTCTTTGGTGGGCATGTGGGTCCAGTCATCCCTTATATGAATATTTTAGGTATATCTGTCAGCAAATGCCTTTCATCAAAAAAAGGTATAACAGAATGAAAGTTATCTTAGCACGTACAGGTATACATAAGGACAGAACCTGAAGCAGGGAAAACAAAAACAGACTAAGAAAAGGGGAAGTAAGGGGAAGAAGTGAAGACAAAAACTTTAAAACAGAAATCTTTGAAGAAATGTGTGACTCTGAGCAGCAAAATATTCAGCAGGGCACTCACCTTCATGATTATATAAAATGCCATATATAAAAGGAGGTTGGTGAGGAATATAATGAGTAGGTAAGAGGCAAAATCAGTGGGTGTTGAGACCATTCCATAGATGGCTAGACCCCAGTTTGCTGCATTTCCTAGCAACAGGAGTACCATACGATCACAATACATGGGACGACAAATTTGGTGCCAGTCACTAAGCTCACTTAAGAACCAAGCTTTCATACGTTTGATGAGTCCAAGATCTGTGTAGGCAGAAAAAGTCTTTTAAGTCAAAACAAACAAAACCTTAGAGTTAGCATCACAAAAACACATCTCGTATTAGTGAATTGATTACATGTTGTAAAAACACAAATTTACCACTTTAAATATACCCCACTGATTATCTGAAACAAAACAAGTGAGAATAACTTCCCTCCACTGTTTAAAAGAAGTTCATAAATAAAAGTTTAGTTGTTTAGTCAAAAAATGATACCAAAAACTGAAGTCATGAACTCAGTACATTAGGTTTCTTCTTATATAAAGCTGCAATTATTCACAATATATACTTGTTTGTATATTCAACAACTGGGGCAAAGCACAATCTACATGATGAAAAACTGGTACAAAGTACTTAGCCTTAGGCAGGAGACGACAGTAAAAGAAAACATAATTATCATATAAGCTTTTTTCCCACAATCACAACTGGACATACAGGATAAATCCTTAACCAAAAAATTTAGTTACTGACCATTTTCACATGTTCAAGTGTTGGAAATCCAAATAGCACTACTTGAAGTATTTGCTGACTATATTTGCATTTTGCTTTAGTTACTACTTGTGGTAAAGCCAATGAGATGTCCATAACTTATCATGGGAGAATGCTTTGCAATATTTGTTCTCTTTCTACACTACTAAGCACAAGTCCATTGTTTAAGACAGTAACTCTGGTGTCCTTTCAGTATTTCAAAATAGGGACTCGGAAGCAGTCTGAAAATCTTTTTCATAAGTATCAAACTATGTGGATAAACACTAGTAAATGCAATATATTCTTTATTTTCCAGTAAGAATATTTAACAAAATATTCTGGAATGTTGCTAGAAGGTGGATGATCAAGCAATAGAAGGTTTCGTTGCTGTCATTATGTGGAAAAGTAATATGCAGGTGAATTGTCATTGTTGTGATATGGAGTACCACAATAGGTTTTACCTCTCGCATCATCTACTCTAGGACTTTTATCATTTTTGTTTTCTGTACAATTTTCCAAATTTTTCCAGTTATCTCTTCACACTGTGCACACATCAACTAACATCATACATGCATACATGTTCCCCCATTTCCCACATTGGTAATATATCCATTCTTATTATCTGATGATATTTTCCTGTCATCCATACTCCTAACTTTCACTAAATCTTCGTGAGAACCCCTCCAACTCTCACTACTTTCTATATTTTTCCAGAACCCTTAAATTCACATCTTTTCTCATTTTCTTCATATATCTCACTTCTTCTTAACTTCTTCATAAAACCCCAAAGTATCCCCTATATTTTCACTAAATTGCATACTCAAACTACCTCCAGCGTATTTATCCCTTCTCATCATTGAGTTTTTCACTTCCTGATTCCCATTTTTAAACAAGCAAAATTCCTCATGCTTTATTGCAAATTTGTAACAATAATCCCCCAGGAAATTACAATACAGATAATGTTCATGTTCTTTTAAACTTACCACATTTCCATCTGCCCATGTAATAAATGTAACCTGACAGTAGCAGGCATGAGGTCACATGTATTAACCCAAATATAATCCAGAAGATGAGAGTCCCTGACAAAACACCAATGACACCAACGAGTACTACTAAAGCCAAGACTGCATATGCTGCACTAGCACTGGCATTGATATCTGGGTGACGTGTCTGGTAGATCTTAAGCATGGAGAGCACTGAGATGACATACATGAATGAGGTATCTGTCAAAGAGTAGAATAATCAAAATTGTAAAAAAGTAACAGCAATCTTACTATTAAAATACAGTACACAATACAGTTTTAAATTCATCTGTAATCAGTGAATATATGTAAAAATATAATTACTGAAGGTGATGTACAAACTATGATAATAATTTATATTTTATAAACAGTGAAAATTTGAACATGCAATCTTGATTTTAAAGAGTGTATTATAAATTTGCTATTCAAAGTTTCATAATGACTTACAAGCACAAGTATCAAGACAGTTCAAAGTAATTATCAAGTATGAAAATATACTGGAGTCAAGGCTGTTACAAACCCATCTGACATCAGAAACTGATAATATCCTTAAGTCAATCATCCCACCTAACTAAAGTATACATCAAAATTTTTCACACCTCTGCTAGATATATACAGATTTTACAAGGATAATACAAACAGATATAATTTCTGAAAAATACCCTCTTGTAAATTGCCTTGTAAAGGAGAATACATGTAGGTCAACAATTCATGAGGTGGTTTGCCTAATGTAGTGTAACAGATGGTGTGATGATTGCTGACTGGAAGTGAATGTTCCCGAAGCAATCTAGAGCCACTATTACTGTATAGGAGGTTAGTAGGGGGTGAGAGGCATTAACCTAACAAGATGTTTGGGGATTAGAGGGTTCTAACTCCAAGATATCACGGAAATTCTCTTATAGCTCACAGGACAAACTAACCTAGGAGCTGAAAAATAATATAAACTTGCTGCAGAATCACAACAGAACTGATGGTTCAGCAGTCAGAAGGTATGGCATAACCATGGTAGCAACTCGGCATAAGTACTGCAATGAGGGTTGCTAAGAGGATAAACTGACACCTCCTTTCGTGTACTTTGTGTAGATTGCCATTTCTAAAAATACCAAGCTAACTCAAATAATGCCAATGTATACAACTAGGATGAATTCTAAGATCCTGAAATTATTTATAGTTAGGTATTTTACACGCCTACCCTATACACAAA
>JAUTYZ010010496.1:2261-13000 GCA_032273725.1 Panulirus interruptus | reverse complement strand
TTTTTACATAAAACTCATTTACTTTGGACAAGCATGAATGAACTCTCATAAACACAGCAACTGGTGGTGTTTGTCAACACGTGATGTACCAGTAACTGAAAGCCTAATTTTAACACATCATTGATCACAGTCCTCTAAACTTAACTCTAGGTGTACCCTGTTTATGTTTGCTTCATATTCATATGTATTTCATTAAGTAGTGTGATTTATATGTGATACAGATAAACCTTGGGCATAGTATAGCCAATTAACTATTCTCCTTACTTTCCCAGGGGAGTAGCCAAACCCTCAGACTCGGCTGTATTAGAGCAAAGGCATTTGGGTCAGTAGCTGTAGCATAGTCCTCAGTCATACAGCTGTGGTGAAGTGAAGGGTTTTGGATTGATAATCATACTTAAATCACCCAAACCCCAGATTCGGTTATATTAGAGCATATGCATTTGGGTCAGTAGCTGTAGCTTAGCCTTGAGACTCACAGCAATGGTTAAGCTAGGGGATTTATATTGGTAGTTAACAAAATTTCTTAGACTTGTCATTGAGCTGCATTAAGGGGAACTGGATAAATAGATCTAGAAAAACCCTCAGAGTTTGACAGTGAGGGGGTGTGTCTTTATTTTCTTTTTTTTTAACACGATTTTCAAAATTGGTTTCATTCTTCTGTCAGCAGAGTTTGTCTTGAAAGCAAGAATCAGAGCCTACATACCCAAATGGGTTCAGTTATTCCCAGATGACTTTCCTTGGGTATGATATTTCTCTTGGTAAGATGTGCTTGCTTAGAAATGTCACATTACGAACACATAGCACTCGTCTGTGTTTGCAACATCCCTACCGAAATCTCCCTCCTTCTTCTCCACTTTTTACCTTTCTCTTCTTTCATGATACCTCTCTTCCTCCCTAGTGAAAAACTGAATAACTGAGTAGAGCAGTGCAGGGAAAAGGGATGAGTGGAGTAGGGATCTTGTATGTGAGAACATAGCGAGATATCTTGGCAAGTACTTTTCTTACAGCCGAGTATTATCCTCCCATGGGGCATTTGGTTGTAATTAAACCCTGTTAGGCTATACAGACTCTTACACTTGTTCACAAAATTACCCTGCAAGAAGAAGAGGTTTTTCGTACTTCACAACCTAATTTTTAGACAATTTTGGTGTGAATTTCATTCTTAACTTTATAATAATGTAATTTGCAAACCACTGTAGAGTGTAAAGGAAAACATCTAGAAGAGCCTTCCCTTGTCATTTTGTTAGACAAATTTCTAAATTCTTGTTTGTTCAGTAATGATTCAATAGATTTAAATTTAAAAGCATCAAAAAATGATTTGCACGTGTATATGACACAGAAGAAGAGGTAAACCAGAAAGACTGTATTGATCACTTTAAGAACTGTAAATTCATTTGCTCATATACAGTATTTGTGCAAATCTAAACAGTATTACCTTTATGTATCAATATTATGGTGGAAAATTGGTGTTAAAGGTTTGGTTGAGTATTTGCATTAATTGTAAGTACTTCTGATTTGAACAAGGATTCTTGTATATTAAGAGCATGCTAGAATATTTGACTGAAAATTAAGAAATTGAGAATACATACAGGTCACATGTCCTTGTTAAAGGCTCTTGTAATGAAGAGGTTAATCTTAGCACAGTTAGAAATATTTTCAAATTATGGGGACCTCATTATTTGGTTTAACCTATGTAGCATTTAACTGTAAATGGTAATGAATCTAATTGATTTGGTAAGCCACCTTGCATAGGATATCACATGATTAACAAGAACTTAAGGAAATTTATCAAATGCTATTAATTGAGAGAAATGTTTCTGTTTCCGAATTCATAAGATTGACCTTGAATAGAGAATTTAAGAAAGTAGAGTCATTAGATGGTATTATGTAAAACATTTAGGTTATGGTGTTTGAGAGACATTATAACAGGAAAAAGGAAAATAGAAATTTGTAATGTGAATTTTTTCTTTTGATGGTATAGTATTCATTTCTTATTTGTATGTTTCATAAAGTAATTTTTTGTTTGCAGTTGCTACCAATGAAGTTCCTCAGGCTAACCTTTCTTATGAGAGGAAGATACTGCTAAGTTATTTGGGTAGTTGGCATAAAGAGAAAACATTATTTATATTTACTAAACAATAGAATTTGTTTACAAGAGTGACTGAAGAAGTTCAAAGAGGTGCTGCATTGATGTAAACAATTGCTTATTGGGTATAGATCAACAGATGGGTTATACCTTGCTGACAAAAGGACATAGTTAGGAGACCTTCCTAAGTTTAACAGTTTAAACAGAGTGTTTTTCTAAAGCAATAGATATCTTACTAGCGGTAAACAGGTTACATTAACATAGTTTCACAGCCTTTGGTTTAAACTCCTGCTTTTGCTACCTGAAGCTGAGGCCATTGTGTTCATATTTGGTGATATTTGACATGATCAGTTGTATGCACAGTTTTGTTGCAAACTATTTTGTCTGAAATTTTTCATGTAAAATTGCTTGTGAAATAACGAATATATATTCAGTCTTGATGTTAACATGGATTGTAATCTGGTACATGTGGCAGGGTGCGATGCTATGGTCCAGGTATTGAACCTTCAGGACCAGTAGTGGGGGCACCCACACATTTTACCATTGAGACTTTCAGTGCCGGCAAAGGAAAAGTAGAAGCCTTCTTGCAAACACCTGATGGTCATGTGGAAAATGTGAGTATTGGTTTACTTAGAGGATGTTTGTTTCCTTTAAATTTCATCCACTTCATTGGCTGATTTTTGATAATTAGAAATGTCCTGATTTTATTTTCATGTGTAGTCCCTGCTTTATGGATAAACTTTTTGTTCTCTGAAATAGTAATTCCACGAATATATAACTTGAAACTTTAAGGAGATATACATGCTTTCTCATTATTGCACTGACTCCTTTTGTTGCCGCTGACAGCTGGAATGCAAGTTCAACAGTGACAGAAACCTGACCTACACATGCAAGTATACACCACAGTGTGAAGGAGACTTTGTTGTTATGGTCAAGTAAGTACTTTTCCAAATTCAGTATGTGTAAAGTTTGATATTTTGAGAAATTAGAGTGAGTTTGTACAGTGAAACCTGGAAGACTGCTTTTGATAAAGTTTGAAGTTTGGAAGAATACCATAAGAAACAACTGATACTGATGGTATAGGAGACCTGGATGTTGGTACAACAGGATTAGAAGTCTAGCAAGAATGGACTGTATGTAGAGAGAGGAAGATATTGCATATGTCATGGTGAGAAGAACAGTAATGCTCTTGAAAAATAGGAAAGCTGCAAGTTCAGATGGAATGATGAGTAAATTGAAAAATGGAGGTGGAATGCTATTGAATGGATTTGGAAAGTGTGTATGGAAGTGTGGCATAGGAGTTCTTGTGTCTGATGATTGAGAAAATACAAAAGCAGTTCTACCAAATGAAGTATAGGGGGTGAATTTTAGGAAATACAAAGAAATGGAATCAGCATAGTTGACAAGTTGTGTGGTACATGTGAAGGCCAGATAGCAGAACACCTTATGCTTTATGACTTTATATGCTAGATAAAAAGTATGGGAGAAGGTGGATGTGTTGGAAATGAAATGTTGAGGACAATATGAATTGTGAGAAGGATTGATTGAATAGGAAATGATATGATGAGGTAGTGGTGTGGTAGTAAAAGGAGTATGCATGAGAGGGCTGAAGAGGGTGTGCTGAGATGGTTTGGATAATTGGAAAAGGCGACTTAAAGGTAAACATGTTGGAAGTGGAGGAAACAAGGAATGGGGGAACCAAGGAGGTTAAAAGATGGAGTGAAAGATGCCTTAAGTAATAGGGGCATGAATGTGCAGAGAGGGAGGGAGGGGTGAGGCATTTAAGGGGTAGAGTGAATTGGAATAATGTGGTATACAGGGGGTGATGTGCTGTTAATAAGCAGAAACATGGCACATTAAGCAGTTAGGAAACCATGGAAAGATCTATGTGTCCTGGTTATGTAAAGGGGTCTCTGGTTTCGGTGCATTATGTATTACAGCTAGAGAGTGGATGTGAGCAAATGAGGTGGTTTTTCATATGTTACTGGTGCTAATTTGGAAAATGGTGAAGAGGTATGAAAGACAAAAAGAAATGCTGGATGACAATGATAGTATCCTAAGTTCATAATCTGTGTATAAAATATGACTATTAACAGGATAAATGAATTATGTGCAAGTGAACAAGGTGTTTTTAGGAAGGGATGGAGGCATGTATGCCAGAATTTTGCATTTGAGCAGTTCTAGAGAAAAAAGAAGAATGTGTATACAACGTTTATGTGACTTGAAAACCTTTGAATATTGTAAAAGCTTTTATATAAATGGAATTAGAGCATCTGTAAGAGCAATATGAGGAATTTACAAGGAGAATGTATGGTACTACGATTAAAGGGGGTTGGTGTGAGAGGAAGACCTGTGACATGAAGAAATAGTGGAAGAGTACTAGAAGAAGAGAAGTGGGGGAAAGAATGCATGGATTAGTGTATGTAAGGCCAGAGGGAACAGGTGCCAAAGATATGGATAGACAGATAGTGGAGAAGTTGAAGCTGAGAGGAGTCTTTGAAGTAGGTCCTGTAATATTTTATTTCTGGCCAGCTTGTTGCATCATCTTGCTAAATCCCATTTCACTCACAGGTTTAGTGGACGGGAGATTCCTAAGTCACCATTTCGGATCAATGTTTCTGGGTTTGCTGGTGATCCTTCCAAAGTCACAGCCTCAGGCCCTGGTCTGGAAGCTGAAGGAGTCACTATCAATCGACCAACATATTTTGATATATTCACTAAGGGTGAGTTAGTTGATACTGGCTGTCAAAAATTTTTTCTTTTCATGTTTGTGTATAACTTGCATCTTTTTAACCTTATCGGTGTTCAGTTTTTGTTTTGGCCTTCCTCCCAGTGCACAAAAAAAATGGCGAAACCATGTTTTTTATTCGATCTATGAAAAGGTGCACCAGAATTTTTTTTTATTATTAAATAAGACTTTTGAATGTTCCTAGTTAAGAAAAAAGAAAAAGAGAAAAGAATTCTGATTGACCATTATAAGAATAAAGAAAAAAAAATTAGGTGCACAAAGGTCTATCAAAACCATTATTTTTTATGAATTTTGAGTTACCCTTTCGTAGTTGAGGAAAAACACATTACTTACCAGACAGGCCAATCTTGAAGACAGGTGGCTGTGGGTGCCACAGACACAGAAAAGGCACACAAACACATACCATGGTCATGAACTGCTTTATGAAGTCTCCAGGCAGCTCCAGTGACTCATTCTTTTGTTTGGGTTGATGTTTATGGCGAGCCAAATGAGCAAACAAATGTGTGCAGATTGATGTTCTTAGATCCCTACTGTGTTATAGTAGGTTGATGTCCACAGCACTGAAATAGTTAAAATTGATCTTTGCATATTTGCAACTCTTTTAAACAAACTTAGTTCTCTCCAAGTTTTATATATGTTGAGATTGTGTGATGCATTCATTTAGTTGGGCAGTCTACCAAATAACTTGGTAGATAACTGACCATTTTGCATATAAGTAATGGGCAAATTTTGAAGAATTGCTATAAATAGCCTTATTGTCGAGCATTAGTAAAAGTAGTCAGTAGGAACATTAGGTAGGAGCCTTTGCAAACACTGCGTTAGACTTGCCCTCTGCCAGTGACTTGTTAAGGGTGAGGCACTAAAGGCTAAGAAGCGGCACTGGAGTTCACTAGTTATGGAGACTGTTGCCAGGGCCACCCCCTTGAGGGAGTTCCGGAAGGAAACAGGCATCAGAGATATAGATAGATGGACATAATCATTAGAAGGATTATCAAGCATGTGTAAGAAGGGTAATTCTTGAGTTATTTTTCATAGGCATTATTTTGTATGTGGATGGGAAAGTATGAAAACTTGTAGCATTTTAAATACAATTTTTTCAGATTTTTAAACATCACACATCCGTCTGATGCTCTTTTTTAATACTGGTTGGTTTTCACATGAATAGATGTTTGAATCCTTGTAATGTGGAGTAATGTTTGCACGGGATTTTAGAGAGAGTAATATTTAGTTGATTAGAATTGATCTGTGGAAGAGTTTGGTGAATTTAATTTGGATTTTACTTCTAGGGTTTCCCAAAAGTTGCTTGGTTATTACTTCTTTTCCAGTAATTTTGTGACAATTTTGCATTGCCTGGTAATTTATTGCATAGTTAGGATAAACAATATTTGGGTAGGATTGTTGCAAGACATTTTTGAGAAGCTGATAACTTGAACAGAAAAAGATCCATATCTGAAATATTAATAATGCCCTATGTGTAACCTTAAGAAAAGATGCTTTAGACATTTTCCACATTTGCAGGACATTTTTATAAGTAAAGTATTTCATTTTTAGATAGAATTTTATTGAAGTGAAGCCACTGTATAGTCTCGGTGTAACATACCAACTTGTATGGAAGATGGTACTGCAGTGATACTTTTTATATTTTCATCACCGAGCATTTCAATGTTTTCTTTGATGTGAAGTGCACTTTTGCATTCACCCGTTTCAAATTGAATTGCCAATTTTCCTAAAGAATATTTTATGATTTTCTTGCATGAATTACTTTTTAAAATTGGCTTGCAACTTATTTCTTCATGGTCTAGTACTAGTATATTTTCAGCAATATAAAATTTGAAGTCACAGTGTGATGTTGATGAGTATTATACTGATACTTTGCCAATACCTTCATGTTGGGTTAAGAAGATGTTTTTACAGTATCTTCATATACTCAAAGTACAAGTAATGTAAGTAATATCATCTAGATGTATTGATAAGGTAACATTGATGCGTGATGCTCGATATACTGACAAAAATCTTTTATCGTCTTTCTTTCAAACCTCCTGTTTGTACTAACATGGATAACTATCTTACTGTTCTCCCTGGTTATTCCTTTTGTCTTCTGTTTTTGTCTCTTGTGCTTTTAAAATCTTGCCATCTTTTAATAACTTGTAAAAAATGAAACTGGACAATGAAACCAAATTTTCTCCCTATTGTGTGACTGATTTTGTCCGTCATCTTGTTCATGTTTTGTGCACTGCTGTTTTACCCTGTAAATGAAATACCACTTACGATGATTCTCCTTCACAAACTTTTGTGTGCAAATTCAAAAAAACTGATTATTCTCAAAATTTTTAATGATGCAAAATTGGGAATGCTGTATCTAATAACCTGATTTGATGATGATGTTAAATATCTATACATAAAATCTTTATGTATTAATTCATTTTTGTCATTATGCTCAATTTATTAATGCCAAATTTTTATAACTTCTTTAAAATAAATTTTCATCAAATGCACTGTTTTCCTACTTTTCTGAATTTTTTTTTTTCTACTGCATGTTTTTCAACTAAAATGTAATATGGTGTGTATGCTATCAAATATATTTAATGTTTCCTATACATTTTCTGTACTTACTCGTCTATTTCCTTTGTCATTTGTGTATGTACATCCTGAGATCTGTCTTTTCACATTTATAACTTTTGCATCTTTTGTTGTTTCTGAACAACATGACACAATATTCTAACAATCATATTACAAAATCACTTCAATTTTCTCTGGGCACTGATGTTATGTCTATGTTGATGTAACTTTTTCTCATGTTTGAAATTAATTCCTTTCCTGATATGTTTGACATTACAACCTCTGTGTTTCTAACCATTTGCTGCATGACATTCTAACTCATCCTGTTTTTCCAACACACTCATATTATGCCTCTGAATTCCTCCAAATCTACCCTGAAACCCTCGGTAGATCCACAAACTCCTTTGTACGGCAACTTTTCCTTCCCTCATACTAACACTGGCCGTCGACGATCCAGTTCCATTCTTACAAGCCCTCGCTCCCGTTTCTCCCAATCCTCACCAATACCTCCCTCCCCTTTCAATCTAGATGCAGGGCGTGGTACTCCAGAGGTTATTGTATTGGATCCTTCTGGCCATAAGAACACTGTACCAGTTAAGACTCGTCAGATTAGTGATGATGTGTACCGCTGTGAGTACGTAGCCTCTGGTATCGGTCTACATTCCATCAACATCTTTTTTGCTGGGCAGTCCATTCCAGGAAGTCCATTTGGTGTCAAGGTTTCCCCAGGTGAGGAAATTACGTATATGTTGAAAAAATTCTTAAGAAATTAATGTTTGAAGTCATCTGATTAGTTTCAAGCAAATATTTGCCCTTTATATTGTTTTCTTCAAAATAATGGTATATATTTACTAAATCTTTCAAAGAACATATATGGCTAAAATTCTTTATTACAATTGCCATTGACCTTCATTAGTGTGTGATGCCCGGAAGGTTCGAGCTTCAGGTCGAGGACTTCAGCCTAATGGGGTGAGAGTCAAAGACTCCGCCGACTTCAAAGTTCACACTGAGGGAGCTGGTGAAGGCAATGTGGAAGTGAAAGTCATTGGACCAGGTAAGTTTGTTTTCATGTATAAGTTACATTCACAGTTGCAGTGATAGTATCCTTCCAAGATTTATCTTAAAGATAATTCCCTACTTACTGAAGACTGTGATTATTATTATATTATAATGCAATTTCACTATTTTTCGGTATATTATTTTGAAGTGGCAAATGGGTATGAAAGACAAAAATATTTTAGAATCTTGTGTTAATGTGTGTAATCAATTTTACTTCATTTTACATCGATATAGTTTTTCACATTATTATCGTCTACCTTTCCTTCAGGTGGGTCCCATGAAGTGGTGAAAACAAAGCAGATAGATTCATATACATATGAGTATACATACCATCCTAAGAAAGAGGGCCGCTACATTGTTATGGTATCCTACGGTGGTCAGGAGATTCCCAAGAGTCCATTTGAGGTGAGAAAAGTGCTGTAGCTAGGAAATTAAGCCATATATTAATTAAAGTTGGCCTTATTAAAAATTTTGTCGAGTTACCTAAGATTTATTGGAAGCTAATACCTTAGCGCAGCATATCTGTTAAGAATTCTTGTATAAAATTTTGTTACCAAAAAGAATTAATTCTTTGGAGAAATTTAGGATGATATTTGATTGATCATATTAGTTTATGTCTTTGTGTGTTTGTGCTTCAGTGTCTGTATGAATACTTGTTTCTTGTCACCCTTTGTGTGTACATGGGGAGGGAGCTTTACATTTGTGGGGCCTCATCTTCTAACACAGCATATAGACAAGTAATTTAATTTCTTGGTGTGTGTAGAGTTCATTTCCTCTTCAGCAAACTTTTTCTATATGCCTACATTATTTTAAAAGAGTTTTGTGCACAGCATTCGTTACTTTTACTTAATATGCCTGTCATGCCTTGTAGTTAGATATTTCCTGTATACGTTGTAGGTTCCTAGCATCATATATACTGTATTTTGAAACTAAATATACTGTGCACAAAGAATGCACATCACAGTGGCCTTTTCAGACTGGGCTAGAGTAACCAGTGGTGTCCCAAAGGGTTTAGTAATTGGCAACTGTTATGTTTGATCTGCATGAGTGCCTTGCCAGGACTTTAATAATCATACTGTGATTGTGTTTGCAGATGAAAGTTGAGAGAAGAGAGGAGTGATTATGATTGATAACCAATAGAGAGACTTGGATAGGTTTCAGCACTGGACAGATGCATGTTTGATGAAATTCATCATAACCAAATGCAAAGAGAAACTGGGACATTATGAAAAGAGGCTTAACTATGACCATGATCTCACTGGACATAAATTAAAGGAATGTTTTTGTGAAATCCACTTGAGGTAGACATAGTACCCAGCCACATAAGGAGCAATGTCAAGAAGTAAATTATATTTTGACTAGTATTGAAATTGCATTTAAGTACTTTATAGGTGTCACAAGATTTCATTTGTTTGTGGTTACACCATGCCTGAGAAGTCTCCTTTGTCAAGGCTGTATCATTGTCAATAGACAGAAAGTACTAATCTCGTATAGAACCTTTTTGCAGCCTTGAAGCTATAGAAGTCCCATAAAAGGGGTCCTTGGGTTGTAGAATAAGTACGTGGGTAAGAAAACAAAGTATGTGCAGGATGAATTAGACCCATATAAGTGTGCATTACCAGTTTAATTTCTTCACCTAAAGAAATGTATAGGTCTATTAGAGACTTCATATGGAGTACAATAAAGATTGTACCTGAAATAGTTTCCTACAGGAGGAGAAGAAAGAGGATGTACATGATGTATCTTTCTTTGTGTATCTCTTCAACTTGTGTTTGTGAGGGTGAATGTATGTGAGTAGCTTTTATGTAAAAGATCACTGATACTTAGTTTTATTTTGATACGTATTTGATTTCCCAAGGCATCTGAACAAGGGACATACATGTTTGCGCCCATGCTTGATGGCTAGTGTTTACAATGCACTAATACATATTATTTTTGATAGGTGAATATTGGACCATATAAAGAGACCCGTATTAGAGCGTATGGTCCTGGCCTCAAAGGCGGAGTGGTAGGCTATCCAGCGCTCTTCACTGTAGAGACAAATGGGGAAACTGGTGGTCTTGGTAAGGAGTGTAAATTTGTGTGTTTTGATTTGCTAACAGTACATTGTAAACAGTGTGTTTCGACAAGACCCAAAACCTGAGGATTGTGTTATAACCAATGACTTGATGCCAGCAGGAATTGGTAATTAGGTGATAGGCATTATGTCTGATGCTCTTTATATTAAATAAATGGCAAAGGATAATACATTGAGAAGGGACGAGGGTTATACATGAGTACAGTACA
>JAUTYZ010010386.1:0-13002 GCA_032273725.1 Panulirus interruptus | reverse complement strand
CTTAATCATTTTTGCTCAATGTTGTATTTCCCATTGGTGGTGCGGAAGATGTGTTGGCCAGAGAGGTTTAGTGTAGGCAGGAAATGCTTGTTTCACTTGGCGCAGCAGCAGCAGGTCACTCTTGCCTGGCACATGTAGGCTTTGGCTATCCCTTTAGCTTTTCTGTGAAAAGCTTATTTTGGCTACATATTGCAGAGGGTATCTGATGAAT
The DNA here is from genome assembly GCA_032273725.1 of Panulirus interruptus. Classification (NCBI taxonomy): domain Eukaryota; kingdom Metazoa; phylum Arthropoda; class Malacostraca; order Decapoda; family Palinuridae; genus Panulirus; species Panulirus interruptus. The sequence goes on along the minus strand of JAUTYZ010010386.1, from coordinate 12,791 downwards.
AAAGGTAACTATTGTGTTACTGTTTATGAAATACAAGCCCAGTCATGCACATTATGAAGCCATAACATGTCCCCAGAATTCTGATGGCTTGTGCTACCCAGTGGTGTCACTCTGCAACCTCATTATCATGTTACAGCTATGCACACCATCAACCCAGTGTTTCTCTCATAACTGGGTTTGCTGGCAATATACTTCACTATCATTATAGTTGCTTTTCTTTTTAGGAGTAAATGCAGTACAATTCTAGTTGAATAACCAAGGAAGCTATCACAGGGTCAGCATAATTTTGCATTGCGAGAAGATAAATGTTTGTTAATTTGTAATTCTGTAAAAAGTAATCCACTTAACATACATAGATGTGAAGTATCAAATATGCCATTGAATCATAAATTTGAAAGAAACTGTAGATTTTTATTTCAGTACAAAGAAGGTGAAAGTTTGAGTGTAGTTTGATTCTGGAACTGTGCCAGTGGTCCACTCCAGTTTGACTGACCACACAGGAGGATACTCATCTGGTAGGCTATAATACCACAAACGGCCATTTTGCATAAAAGCAAAACACAAAGATTAGCAACAAGTGTTGTTGAGTGGTGGTCAGCTTACTTTGCTCCGAAAGCTGTTGTTACATTCCAATTCTGACTAGAATTCCATATGGCGGGTGAACGGTTAACATGACTGGGAAATAGTGAGCCAGCTGGTGCTAGTTCACTCGTACATCTTCCTGTGTTTAGCGTCACATCTGATCTCATTGTGGGCCTCATGCAGTGGTACCAAATCTGGGTTACCAATTCTGCACAGTAACTTTCAGACCATAGTGATTATTATTATCAATCAGTTTACAGACATATGCCTTCAGCTGTAGTAATTAGTAATGGATTGATGTATGTGTTAAAATCAATAGAAGTTTGACAGTGATTCAGCATTTGAAAAAAACATACTATGAGAAGCTAATCACTGATAGAAATAGGATGGCAAAGGAGAAACTTCACAAAACATGATGTGAATTTCCCAAATGTTTGACTCTAATGTGTGGTTTACGGTGACCAAAACATCTTGTTGTTATAATCAACATGTTGTAACAAGGTAACTGGTGGCAATCATGTAGGGTTCAGCACTAGATCACAAAATGTGCTTTGCAGCTAAAGGTTTTGTTCCAGCCTTGGCCTGTACTTCATTACATTTATATGTTCCCTGCTGCAAATTTGTAAAAACACAGCTCTCAAAATGAAATTAGAAATATGAAATCCTCCTTGTTTTATTTGTTCATTCCTGGTTACTAGTGTTGTGTTGTATTTTAAAATGCATGGGTACATTATACAGATATATTCTTTCCTATCATTTTTTCAGACATTCACTGTTTCCTGTGTCTGCGAGGTATGGCAAGGAACAGATGAAGAATGGCCTCATTGGCTCACATCCACTCTCCAGTTGTCGTATATATAATGCACCAAAACTGGAACCCCCAATCCACAGCCAAGCCCCACAGACCTCTCTGTGGTTTTCTTTGACTGCTTCATATAGCTGGGTTAACCTAATGATAGCAAGTTGCCCCCCAAATACCACATCACTCCAATTCACTCTTTCCTATGCATGCCTGACACCCTTGTACATGTTCAGGCCCCATGCACTGAAAGCATCTTTACACCACCCTTCCATCTCCAATTTTGTCTCCCCCTTCTCCTTGTCCTCTGTCCCTTCTGACACATATACCTTCTTAGTCAGCCTCTCCTCACTCATCCTTTTCATGAATCCAAACTCTTTCAGCACACCCTCTTCAGCTCTCTCAAACATACTTTTATTACTGCCATACCTCTCTCATACACTATTATTTCTTATGCAATCATCCCTCCTCACACTGCTTATTGTCCTCATGCATTTAGTTTCCAGCACAGCTTTCTTATGTATCTTATTATCTGTGTCCCATGCATCACATCCTTCAACACCATTGGGAGTACTATACCATCTGACATACCAGTCTTTTCCCACACAGATAGTGACTTCTCTTTCCACATACTCCTCAATGCACTCAGGACCTTAGCTCCCTCAATCACACCATGGCTTACTTCAGCTTCTTTGGTTCCATTCACTGTCATGTCCACTCCCAAGTATCTAAAACACCACTTCCTCCAGGTTCTTTCATTTAAACTCATACTCCAACCAACCTGTTTCTTTTCCCTGCTAAATTTAATAACTTCACCTTATTCACATTAATTCTCAACTTTCTCTTCTCACACACACTCCCTAATTCAGACACCAGCTTCTGCAATTTCTCACTTGAATCTGCTACCTGAGCTGGGTCCTCAACAAATAGCAAATGACTCACCTCCCAGGCCCCTCATCCCCCATCAGACTCTCCAATTTCTTCACATTCTACCTCACTCACCACCCCATAAATAAAGAGGTTAAACAGCCTCGGTGACATTACACACCCTTGCCATAGACCCACCTTCACCCAGAACCACTCGCTCTCCTCTCTTCCACCCTGCACACGTCTTACACTCTTGATAGAACTAGTGGTTTCCTACCCATAGCATAAATTCATTACACTTTCCACAAATCATCTCTATCAACCCTATCATGTGCTTTCTCCAGATCCATAAATGCCTCATACAAATTCTCTAAGTATTTCTCGCACAGATTCTTCAAAGCAAACATCAGGTCCATGCATCCTTAACCACCCTTAAAGCCACATTATTCCTCCCCAGTCTAATTCTCTGTTCATACCACCACCCTCTCAATCACCATTTTCCCATACAACATGCCAGGTATGCTCATCAGACTTATATCTCTGATTCAAATATTCACTTTTGTCCCATATTCCTATATACAATGGCAATCCTCAGGTACTTTACCTTGAGCTGTACATGCATTGGAAATCCTAATGAACTAATCAATAACATTTTCACCCCCTTTCTTGAGATATTCCAAAGTAATCCCATCCACCTCAGTCACTCTGATACACTTCTTACACAAGGCTTTCACCACCTTTTATCTTTTCACAAAACAATTTGTCACTGCTTTTGTTTTGCATACCTCCACATCCCAAACACCCAACATCTGCCACCCTGTCACAGAACACATTGAAACATCTTTCAAAAATACTCCATCTCCTCTTCACCTATTTGCCTGTTACCACTTTCCCTGCTGTTTCCTTTACTGATGTTTCCTTTTGTTCTTCTCACATAATTCACCTTCTGAAACATCTCCCTGAATTTTGCCTGTCCTCTCTCACCCCAAATTTCATTTCCTTTTTTTTTTCAGCCCCTGTACCTTCTTGACTTCCTGCTGCTTCCTCATTTACATCTCCCAATTACTCGCACCCCCTCCTTGCAGGTAATATCCATACAACTTCCTTTTGTCCTTCACAAACAACACAGCCTCATACATTAACCTTTTTCCTGTGTCCACATCTCACCTTCTGCATGTCATGCACTTCTCTCGCACATGTAAGCAGTGCTTCCTTAATACTTCCCACTCCTCGCCCATTACCCAAGTTTCATTGTACCCTCACCTTTTGCCATTCTTCACTCAATCTCTCTTGATGTCTCCTAAAAAAGTCCTCTTTTCCAAGCTCGCTCACTTTCATTTCCTCTCCGTACAGCCTTAACAACTTGCTGCCCTTCTCAGCATATTTACATCCAAAAATCTTTCTGTAGCACACCACTCAATTAGGACATACAGTTATCCAACAATGCCCACTCACATTAACCTCACTTTTTCACATACTTCTGTATGTCTCTTTTTAAACCAGATATACCCAATCAACAGTCTTTTTCAGCACACTTCACAAGCTGGTCACCATTTTGATTTGGAGGGAAAATGCCACATTAACAACTCTTGCATTCAAATCATCCATCATTATTTCTCAGTCCCTCACGTCAAAGAAATGCTAACTGCATTTTGTAGATGCAGATCATAGCCCCAGAATGCAAAAAAACAGAAGATAGTGGATGTGTTGGAAATTAATAACATGAGGACAATTGGCGTTGCGAGTAGGGTTGATCATATAAGGGAGGACAAAAAGTGATGTGCGGTAGTAAGTGCAGTGGGATGAGAGAGCTGACCAGGGTGTGCTGTAATGGTTTGAAAATATGGAGGGGATGAGTAAAATACTGTCAAAGAAGAACTATGTGTCAGAAATTGAGGGAGCAAGAGCAAAGGGAAGACTGAGGTGGAAAGATGAAGTGACAGAGGTTTTGAGGTGTTGGGGCTCTAACATTTAGGAGGGTGAAAATGCTGGGGAAAGAGTAAGTTGGAGTGATGTGATGTGTGGGGGCAACATGCCATAAGTTGGCTGAACCAGTGCATAAAAAGCATCTGGGGGAAACCAGGAAATGGTCTGTGGAATTTGGCTATAGATTGTAGGGCTCAGGTTTTGGTGCATTATTAATGAAAGCTAGAGAGTGGATGTATGCAAGTAAGGCCATTGTTCATATATTTCTGATATTACATTGTGAAGGTGGGAAATGATCAACAAGTAAAAAAAAAATCCAGATGTATGTGTTTCGCTATTATGAATTATGAATTATATTGCTGTGATAATTAAACCTGTCAAGAAACATTTTCCAAGGATGACTTGACAAGTGAGTGCTGAATGCCATTGCTATAAATTTGATGTTAACAGGCAAAAAAAAAAAGGGGTTGGTATGTTCAATATCATGCAGGAATATGGCATAGTTATGTCAGTTTTCTGTGGCATCAAAGCTAGACCCTTTGCGCTCCCGCAAAAGCCGGTTATTTCAGCCACGACTACTCCATTCATAGACACGTTTGGATGTCCAATTTCAGCTGAGGTTTCAAGATGTGGGTAAGGCAGTCCATGACAAGCAACTTTGTGCCATTAGTTCCCCAGTGTTGGATGTAAAAATCCTGGTTGCTGCTGTGTGCCTTAGGGCCAAGCTGGGTGTTAAGAATGTCAGCACGGGTTCCGACAGCTGGCAGCACGGGTTTCATTTGGCAAAGCATCTCAAACAAGGAAATCTTTTGGGATGATACGGGTGTCATCATGTAGAACATTGAACTTTTGAAAGCTGAGCTTAATGACTGTAGGCAAGATATGAAGCCCTTCAACTGCCAGATATGCAACTCGGGTGAGACTGGATTCTTTTGGAAGACACTGTCAAACAACATCCAGGTTTTTAAAAATGAAAATAATTTTGGCAGAAAACAGCTTTTATCTTGCACTGTGACAATATAGATGGAACCTCAAGATATAATGTATTGTTATAGCTTGACAAAGTCTTTGTTCCCCATGTGAAAAAGCTTAAAGTAACAAGATGGGCATCAACCGTAGGGAATGGGTTGAAGTCCTCCTCTTTGTCGCCAATGCCCCAGCACAGCTTTCCACTGACATCCTCTGCAGGAGTGATGGCAGGATCAAGGCCATGTAGCTGCCAACAAATACTATGTATGTCATCCAGCTTATAGACCAGGACATCATCCTTGCGTACAAGGGCTTTATAGAAGAAAGATGCTGCAAGAGTGACGTGTGTTGGAGGAGACTGAAGAGAACCAGGAAGACAACATGGCTGTAAGGTTATTTGTATGCTTACAAAACTGCACAGTTTAAGATGACTTTACAGTAAGTCTTATGACCAGCTAGGATTAGGATTAGGACTAGGTAGATGGGAAAAAAAAAATACACCCAGTTCTTAAGGTTTGTACGGTAAGAGAAGTGCTTGCTGCTGCTTGTAACGTAGAGGGCTTCAAGGGTGGGGAGAATGATGGATGAAAATGAATCTGGCCACCATCAGGAGACAGATATCAAGATGTTGCCAAATATATCTGCCCAGCAGCAGCGACCTGAATACCATCTTGGAACTGGATGCTGGGGAGGAATGCAGACCTGAATGGTCTAGGTTCCTTGGTTCCCTTGCTAAGGCTTCAGACGAAAAGCACACAGCTTACTGTGATCGTCTTAGGCAGCTGTGCACCACTGGTCAAGGACATTTAGGAGATTAGATATGACTGGCTGACATCGCGCCACAACCACTTAAAGATCATTGTACCCCACTACCACAAATCAAGACAGTCCAAGCCATCATACCAATCCAGAGCTTTATCTCCCCAGATCAGCAGTGTCGATCCTTATAGAACCGGGTTCTCCAGTACAAAACTACACACTTCTAACCTTGACCGACGTCTGATTTACAGAGAACATCCATGCCTGCCACCGAAGCCTCCAGACAGACAACCAAGCTTCTAGTAATCTTCGCGGCTCGCCCAAGCTCTCATTAGAGCCACTCTACACAGTGAAAGGAGCTAGGCCATCCCTTGCACACTCCCCAGACCTTCTCACAACCATTTACAGTAAGTAGCCTTTAGCCTGACCTGATGAGTTCAAGATTACATATTTCTAGTTTTACTCAGTTTCTTATACTTTCATTAGTTCCCTCCTGCGAAGAACTTAAGAGGTTGCCGGAAATCTCATGTGTCCAGACTGGCCTTAGCATAATACATTAATTCTGCCTCACTGAAGCAAATCTTAATAGTTTCTAGCTAATTGAAGCACTATTATGTGGCATAGAATAGGAATCATATTAAGCAATGTAAAGATATTTCCTGTCATCTCTAACAACAGCACAGACTAAAAACCTAATTTTTAGAAATCGAATTGACCTTTTGAGTTGATTATTTTTACATTTGGTGTTGATAAATCAAAAAACGTGCAGAATGAGGGTAGATTAAGAGACACAAACATAAGTCGATAAATGATGAAAATGTTAAGAGCCACGAATAGCATACAACAACGAATATAATCGACAGAATCACACACCTCAAAACAAACGTGTGATTTCATTACCCCAAAAGCTTGACGTCCTTGTGCACGACGGCAGAGCCCTTGGGTTACAATGAGTTGGCCTTTGCCCTTACCCTTAAAGTTCAGGGTAATGACTAGGCTATCATACTCAAGCGTCCTAGTGCCGTATACTCAAGAATCGTACTCTCGTGCTCAAGGGTCTTACCGTCATGATTAAGTGGTTAGATATATTCTATTTCATTTCTTTTTTCATAATATAGCTGTAAATGTTAAGTTCGATGAAACAATGGCAGGCTCAGTTTTAAGAATATGAACAACGCGCAACTGGCCAACATCTTGGGGCTTGGGGTCAGGTGTAGGAAGAACTGGCTACCATTCTCTCAAATACGAGCTACCAATACATGATATATCAGGAAGGAAAAAAGCAAGCAATCCTAAGTACAATTAACACGATACGTGATACCTTTCTCGCTTAAGTCCCTCTTCGTCAGCGACGCCTGCAGGAGGCGACCATGCCGAATCCTGGGAACCATATGGCATGTAACCCACACGAACAACACACTGTTTGTGGTGCTTCCAGCTTCTTGATGCCTTCCATCATATAAACCCCAGAACATAATATTTTAACGTTTCCCCTGAGGTAAAATCAACCTGTATATTATACCCAACAGACCCGAAGAAGAAATATGTTTATCGTGGGACAAAAAGGAATATAACGAAAATTTTAGCGTTCTATGAAACTTGTACTGACCCTTTGCGCATCGAAAGCATTTTGCTTGCAAGATTAGTGAAATATTGCAGGCACGGAGATGTTGCAGAACGTCGTCAAGCGACAGAGAGAATGAGAAATGCCTAATCGTATTGGTTCTCGTTTAAAGATTACAGTTTCTCCCGTCAGTCCGTCAGGTGGCAGGGAAAGTGAATGCTGGTAAGAAGGACTGGCTGGCTGATAAGATCTCGTCATGGAAAAAAACCTAAGTCAGTAAAGCCTGGGAAAAGCTAATTTAAACCTAAGAGATTTCCTGTATGTATATTAGCTTGCCTATTTCAAGTCGTAAACTCAGGAATAGTGAAGTTCATTTCCTACATTCTTGGAGCAGCTTCTTCCCACTAAAATAAAAGGCTTAGAGCAAGTCTATGAATAATATTAACAGAGACAATGTCACTGTGCGATATTTTCCATTTTCTTTCTCTTATTACAAACAGCCATTATCGATAATTGAACTACGACAGGGCATAATTCATTTACCCACACGGACATGAAAATGAAATATGTAACTAGACTGTGCATATAGTTTTCACTATTTTTCAGTTTTACAAAATTAGTTAATAGCTTGCCTTAACAAATTTCATTGATATTCTTACTTCTCCGTGTGATTTGTTTAACATAAATCGTCATATCATGAGGCTATATTTGGTATGTAATACATTTATCGTTAATTGAAATCCGTATGTCATCCAGTTGCCAAAATAGAAGGAGAATGAGGCCAGGCGCTACACATTTTCACGTCAGTGTGCCATAGTGACGTCACACGCCTACGCTCCCACGTTGCTATGGTAGCGAGGATCAATAGACTGCGCCATTTCATTTACAACACGCGTAGTTCGACTTCGTTTTATCCCTGTAAAGATTATTTATGTACTTTTTTAATTAAAGGATTAAAGAATATGTGGTATATGACATTAAAATCGAATTTACAGGATGTTTAGAGCGAGGAAGTTGTACGCTTGCGCGAGACGATCTAGGGAGGACTGAGAGGAGCGCGAGTCTGACCCGCAGAGAACAACAGACAACAAGTCAGGTGAGTGTTTTATCCTCTCACTTCAAACTCAACCGATATATCTGGTCCATGGTGTTGAATCTGGATGTGCAACTGTACCTGGAAGCATGTCAGTGTAAAACATTAGAATATTCTTCCCCGTAAGAGTGTTGTGTATCAGTATGAGGAAATCTCGACTCCTGTGGTGATTTGTAAACATATATTACCTGTTGAATTGCAAGCCAGTGAATTAAGGCCAAAGGCTGTGGTGTGGGTGAAAGAAATTCGACAGTGGATTGTGTACGATTATTTATATACATCTAGTGTCATGACAGCCACACGTTTCTCATTTAAACAGTTGACAGTCATCCATATGTTTTGGTCTTATCACGATGCCAGCCTGTTATTTTTCGGAAGCTTACTATGCCCTAAAATACTTTTCATTGCAGGGCATATCAAACGATGGTTAGTAAAATGAAACGTAATATTGGAGAAAATGCATTGTATGTGAACATCAACTCTACGATTTGTCCATTCCGTGACAATGTAGTTTTCGCTGTATCTGGCTGGTGTAGGTGTTGTTTTGTTAACCATATTGCTTGTGAATTAATTTGTACGGCAATTAGGCAATGAAGTGGTTTTTTTTAGCGGGTATACTTATTGGAGTGGTGTAAATGAGAGAGAGAGAGAGACACTCAGAAACTCGTTTAACAATAACAGCAGTGCTTTATTGTTTAAGGTATGTAATGTGAAATAGCCTAGGTATAAGGAGTTACTGGAGATGCAGGATTATAGTGGGAAAGGAGAGGTCAGTTGCGGCAACTTGAGAAATAAAAGAGATATTCTTGGCATTGGAGCCTCGATGCTGGTGATGGTGGGTGTCCGAGATAAGGCACCACAAGGGAACCTGCCAGGAAGATAAAACGTCAGGAGTCACGTATGGAACTGCTACTGACGAAGGACGCACCCTCGGTGCGGCTTGAGGCTGAAGTCACATGGCCAAGACATCAGATTACTGATTAAGGATGTTCTTGTAAAACTGTTTAGTTAGTAGTAAATACAACTTTAGATTGTAAGAACAATGGAAGTGACAATTAAAGTGCCAACGAAAGTGGAGTGGTACACTTGTTGTATAGAGAGAGTCAACTGCCTGACAGCCTTCGTGCGGTGATGCCCCGGGTAAATTAGAGGCAGGAGGGTCAGGTCATGAAGGCGGTCTGGGAGGAGAAACTATTCCCAAAGGGAATTGGAGACGTCGCAGCCGATTGTCGCAAGCTCTGACCTCTCCATGCTGTTGGACTAAGGTTAGGCCCAGAACAGCGGCTTTTGTCGTGGACAGGGTCTGGTCATCTATTTAATGGAATGACTACAGCGGCAAATTTTGACCTGCCACCGCCGAACATCGAGTAATAGGTTAAGTGAGGTCACACTCCTTGACTTGCCGCTAAGTCAAGGCGCCGTCAGTAAGGTGACACCTTGTGAAGCGATACTGGGAAACCCAGTGTCGCTACACTTTAAACTCCACGTTTAAGGGCAAGCATACCTCAGATATTGCCAGTGTGCTGTGCTTCGTAAAGGCAAAGCACAACATGAAGCAAAGTACACTGCATTACCGTTATCTGTCGGATCAAGTTACGAGTAAACATATGAAGTGTGATGTCAGTAGTGTAGTGAGAAAGTGTGTTGGGAGGGGCATTTGTATATCGTTAGAAATACCATGCTTAGAGATATTCTATGATTATCAAATAGATTAAGTAAAATGCACTGGCATATCATGGTTCATTGAAAATTTAGAACTATTGTAAACACTTTGCGGTATGAGACCATCTTACCAAGCTGCTGACGTATCGTAAATCTATATCAGGTTTATGCGTCCCATAAGAATACCAATCTAGAGTTGTAGTGCATTTTATTTTAATGTAGAGTATATTATAGTTATGTTAATCAAGATCATTCATATTCATACAGAATAAACTGTTAGTTTCATACGTCTGGCACCATGTAAAGTACGACTCAGTTGGTTAAACACTTTCAGGAGTGCATTTTCCATGACGATACATGCTCAGGAAATTACGTTAAACTTAAATTATGCTGTAATGATTTTTATACGGTTTGCTGTAAAGCATATTGATTAGAAACTCATTTAAAGTCTTTCGTTAATGTTCTCAAGAGTTATTGTTGATGTACTGTCGTGTCGTGAAATTTTGTGGAAACATATGGTAAAGGGCTAACCTTTCGATGCTGCGTACCGTAGGGCATACGAACGGTTGGTAGCACTGCCATAAATTTAGGCTTTTGATAAACACACGTCATGCGTCAGAATGGTTTGTTTTCTCTGATATAATCAAATCCTTTACGAAGCACTCCTTGATTATCTCGAACGAATATCTCTTTGAAGCAGTCCAGTTAAATTAAAGTGCATGAGACATGAGCAGACTGTATAAAGTATTGATAGGAAATATGGTTTTCAATGTTTTACCAAACAATTTTCTCTTTTCCATGGATACCGGTAAGTGTTTTTATTTGGAACATATTTCCTAAATTGCAAAAATAATTGCACAACACTACTAATCGTATTACTTTTTGTAATATAACCGTCCATGGGTATCAGATTGCCCGTAAATTTGAAAAAAATTATCAAACAATCATAGAATACGAACTGTGGAAAAAAAACAAAATTAAACTAGTCCTTTATTGTAACAAATGACACATATCCCCACCCCAACACATAGTATACCGTATACTATTGCTATCGCAAATCACAGCCACACCCTCACCGTCCTAACGATATCACTACCAAATAACATCGTATACCATCACCATCATCGCCTTATACCTTATATAACACACAAAGCACATCATAACACAGCATCAATACTTAGTATAGCCCCCGTCTGTTTCGACGACCTTTTGCAGCCTTCGTGGCATTGACTCTACAAGTGTTTGGGGAATGTTTGATCGTAAGCGAAAGTTATCCCATAACGCTTTTACGTAGCCGAATAAATCCCTCCGATTTCGGCTGTTGCATACATGCCATTCTTTTTTAGTCATGTAGGCCCACACCTCCTCAGTCGGACTCAGGTCCGGCGATCGTGGAGGCCAGTCAAGGGGTGTCACTTCAGGATGTGTTGCCAACCATTCCCTCACAACCCGAGCACTGTGAATTGGGCTGTTATTGTGGGCCAGATAAACATGAAATACCTCATTCTCCGCGAATACCGCCCTCACAGATGGCAAGAACACATCCTCCAAGATGTCAACATAGTCTGCAGCGGTGAGACGACCATCTATCTCAACCAGCTCCCCTAGGCCACTCCATGCCATCCAGCCCCAGACTCCACCAGAGACGCGACCACTCTTCCTTTGTGCAACAACATTCTCCTCGTTGTATCTGTAATATAAAAGTTAATGATATTAGGCTGAATGTTCTGAATTAAACATGAGCTGCCACTTCATATGCCTGTAATAGGGGAGGGGGGGGGGGGATGCATAATAACCTTTTGAAGCATATAGCGTGCTGACGATTTTATTCAGCCTTGGAAGGATCACGAGAACCAGGATATAACTGTGATTATTAAAAGTGATCTTTTACGATGTTCAAGCTATAATGCTATAACCATGCACAGTTAACAGGTTACCTTGTGTTAACTCTGCGCCATACTGTTTGTGGCCGGAAACCCTCAGACGAAAACACCTTTTCGTCACAAAATATGACATTCTGCCAAAATTCTATCGGCATGTCAGCATACTGTGTTGCAAATTGTAATCGAAGCTGTTTGTGTCTTGCTGTAAGCGCAGGTTTCACGGCTGGGGTTCGGGAATATAAAGCAGCCGCTCGAAGTCGACGCACAACTGTTCGTGAGCTGCATTCTAGATCCAATTGCTCCCTCACTGAATGGGCGCTGCGTGTTGGTTCACCTTCTATGGTTGCTACTATTCCTTGGTCTTGCACCTCTGTTGTAGCACGAGGGCGACCTGAACGAGGACGGTTTGCTGTTGTCTTTTCCTGTCCATATCGCTGTATCCACCTTTCCACTGTTCTCTTGCTTACACTGAATCTTTGTGCAACATGATCTGGATCCTTTCCTTCTAAATAAAGGGTGATTATACCACCTCTCATCTCCCTGGTGGTTGGATGTCTGCTGCTAGCTCTCTCCATAATAAGAGGAAGAACGTGGAATTCCGTGGCTGAGGTGTAACACGGCCGTGTGGTGAATGCCCATATGATCGCCGCCGGCTCGATTATGGTTCGCATTTCACCTCGTTTATGA
>JAUTYZ010010166.1:1927-13009 GCA_032273725.1 Panulirus interruptus | reverse complement strand
GAACACAAAGGATACATCTCACCTTCCCACGTTACTTGACCTTAGTCCCTTCATAGAATGTAAGGAGGATCAACCCCATCGTATCGACGCATAAGAAAGGCTCAGTTACCCCTTCCAGCACACGTAATTACAACAATTACATCATCTATCTTATCCAATTAAAACCTACACAAAACACTCGTTTTACTTATACAAATACAAATATAATCTATACACTAAAGTACAATCTGACGGTGGGAGTGAAAGGACCGGGTTCTCGCCCACCCACCAACACCAAGTGGTGGTGCACACGTCCCCACCACAATCCATGGCAGCTGCCACAGGCTGCTTGTTTCTAGGCCTCATCACGCCAAGAGTTCAGTGTTTGAAGAGGATGCTTAGATATTCACTTCTTTCACTGTTTGATAGGCTTGAAAGATTGGGAAGAGTGGACAACAATATATTAGCTGGATGGGATTTACTGAAGATGTGTCACATCTGCCCCTGTTGCCAGAACCGGTGTGACTCACTCAGACTGGCTTTTTAAACGCCCTTACCAGCTGTGTTCTTTCCCTCAAGTGATCATGGTGTTGTCATGGCCGAGCTTTGCTTCCATCATGATCATGGAACGTAACCCCCATGGTAACGTGCATGGAGAGCCATGTCTTGAGCTGAAAACTGTCATGCACATCTTGTTGCAACTACAGTACTTTACTCTCATCTTAACCTTCTTCCACGTTGCAAGGGAGCTTACAAGCACCCGTCACTAGGGCTGGGTCTAAAACAACAAGCAACATGGACGATACATTAGAACTTTATTTATTTAGTATCGGAGTTACGAGAATCAGTTCCCACGACAGGTTCCCTTTTTTTCCTTAAGGAATAGGGAAGTCCACATACAGTAGTACCCTAAAATTGACTTATAGTCCCACCAGTATAAGAGTTGCTCATGCTTGTGAATTACTCAGCCCTGCGTCCTCTTCTGCAGTTTAATCAATACCCTGCAACTCAGGCTGACATCCTGTTGCCAAACGAAGAGGACATCGTTTGGAAGATTTATGCCTTATTTAAGCGTTGTCACGCATGAACTTACCATGACACCCCTATGGGTTGGTACTTGGTTAGTGACTGAATATATAATGGCGTTTGAATCTTCTAACTTCATTCGGGATGCGTGGAAATTCAATAAAACAAGACCAGGTGAATCATATACCCACCGTTGCAGCAAGTCAGTGTTACCAACTTCCCACCGCATGTGTTCGTGCTTCCGCATTTCAGTTTCGAATCATTTTATCTTTTTTAAAGGATAGACGTGAAGCAGAGTCTTGTAAGACGCGTATACAGACGAATGAAGATGTAGGGCAATTACGGGTGGTGAAGATTTAACTGATAATGATGAATGAGAGAGAGAGGCGTGTCGATCTGTGTTAAACACTTGGGAGGCTGCGGGGGCCTGTGTGTGTGTGACCTTTGCCAGTTCGTACGCTGAAAATCAACCCACCAAGAACATGATTAATAAAACCTTTAAGCTTCAGCATTTTGTTTATCTTGCATAGTCGAAAGCATGAATGGCTATTCCTCTTACCTGTCCAGGGTTAGGGCAATTCATAGAACTTGAAATACATCGAATATATGGAACGTTTCCCAAGAAACCGTTACAACATGAGCGATAGAGATATGCCAAGTACGTTCATTACCATGGGATTTATTATTCATTTATGAGAGGAAAATGAGAGGTCACAATAATATCAAATTAAACCAAGAGCATTTCTTCTAAGATGTGGAAATATATGAAGATGAATAAAGTGGATATTTCTTTCTTTTTTCTAAAAAATGATGGTTGTTACATAACATTGGAAGTTCGTTACGTGTAGGTTGCATTGGTTACTTTTGAAAAATTGCGTCACTAAAATGTATTCTAGGCACTTTAGCAAACACAATATCATAGTGGAATCAATAACACGAATGTTTGTGTAGCAAGACAAATTTTCTTTTGACTAAATATGGACTATTTAACATTTTGACAGGGGTTACGCTGAACCCCCTCGTAAAGGCAAGGCTTTTCATTCTCTACTATGCTGTTCCCCTAAAAAGGATGCAGTCATTTCCATATAAGCTGTGGCAGTCATCCTTTAAACTAAGGTTGCTTTAAGGGAAAGTCAAGGCTGTTCTAGATTGGACGGCTCTAGCCTCTGTGATAAATCTTCAGCATTTTGCCTTTTCTTGAGACAGTACAACCTCTTGAAGTATATATTATGAATCTACTTGGCGGAAATACTTAAGATATAATGATAGATTTGTATAAAACAATAGACTTTTTGAACAAATAGCTTAATTTCATCTCCACTGTCCACCCTGAGCAGGGCCTCTCTGGTTCGAATACCACCGCGCAGTCGCGTATTCAAGACAAAACCTGTTCTATTTTAATTTACAGCTTATAAAGCAAAATTTATAGACGATGCATATTTTAAAAAATATTAAAGTATGTAGGATACAAGAAATTAATAATTATAACAAGAAATCAATAAGAAGTAAAGAAACTAGTGGAATTAAGTTCTCTGCTGACTGCTTGCAGCCCCGTCCCCCCAAGGTTCCGTGCGGCCTCCCTTCAAACCTCTAGTCAGAAGCTTCTGTTAACGGTCGCCGGCAGGACACACATACACACACCAGCATGAGGGAAATTGTTCATCTTCAGACCGGCCAGTGCGGCAACCAGATTGGAACCAAGGTAAGTAGACTTGGAAATGTTACAGTGGAATTGTTGGATATATGGATTTGGTAGAAATTTTGTGTGTTTTAACAGCTAGCGTTGATGTCATTGATGGGGCGTTGCCGGATGCCGGTGTTTGGATTAATGGCGACTGGACAGGTTTAGGTATACTAGATTTCAATGTAGGCTCGTTTCCTGAAAGTTTTAAAGTATTTTCTTGTATTTCCATGCATATCCGACTACTAAATAGATTGTAGGTCTACTTTTCTATAATGGGTTAGACAGCTAAAAAGCATTTCACTCTATTATACTGAAAGTCGAAGATTGTGGCGCGTACTCGTAGGACCTAATGATATTGGTATAGTAATTTTCACGTGTGAATATTTTCATTTGTGCGAGTTGAGGTGTGGCTTTGAGTGAGTCACCGCGAGGAGGCAGGAGCCGGCTCCCTCCGCCGCTCCCGCCATCCACCATTGTCTACGTCGCCCGCCATTTCCAGATACGCTTCGTTTAAATTTTTCCAAGTTTTCCCAACTTGTTTTTGTGTCGGATGAGGCTAGTATCTCGTGATTCAAGCTCAAAGGAGTTGAGACTAGTAGTATATTTGTGGGTTCAGTATGTATGTGGTTTAAGGGGGTGAAAGTCTTAAATACATGGAATGTCATATACTTGAGTGATTTTGTACTACGAGTTGCCGTGTTGCAGGTATGACTTTTAAGATTTGAATGTGGCTTGATGTTCCAAGTTTCGGATATCTACCAATTTAGTTCCAGAGTTGTAAAGAAATAGGAATGGTGAACCAGCTAGGCTAATAGTGTCTGAAACCAGTCTGATCGTAAAGTTGTATGACCAGTTGAACCAGACCGGTGTGAATCTGTGGCTTGACAATCTTGGAGCGTTGGTAGTAGTTTTGATGGATTGGTGTGGAAAGTGAGCTAAAATCCGAACTTTGATGACAATATGGTCATTGTTAGGTGCATTTCCGTTAAGATAATGGCTAGCTTTGTGATTTTTTTTTATTAATGCCTTTTTTCACTTGGCAGATAATTCAATATACCAGTTCATTTTCGCGTCTCTATACTAAAGATGGGATTAAATCATATACTCCAAGATGTAGGATGCGTATCTCCGACTCAGATTTGTACCTAATCGGTGTTCTTTTTTTGCAGTTCTGGGAAATTATCAGCGATGAACATGGCATCCAGCCCACTGGAGAATACACTGGTGCCGACAAAGACTTGATGGAACTCCAGTTGGAGCGCATCAATGTCTACTACAATGAAGGCAACCAAGGAAAGTACGTGCCCCGTGCTGTTCTGGTCGATCTGGAGCCTGGCACTATGGACAGTGTTAGGGCAGGACCTCATGGGCAACTCTTCAAACCCGACAGCTTCGTATTTGGTAAGTTTCTCTTCCCTCGTGTCTTCCATGTATTGCTAGTTGTCTCGTGAAATATATAGCTCTATTGAATTCATGTTGTTAATGTATTATTTTGTTTTATAGGTCAGAGTGGTGCCGGCAACAACTGGGCTAAGGGTCATTACACAGAAGGCGCTGAACTTGTAGACTCTGTCCTTGATGTTATCCGCAAGGAAGCAGAGAAGTGCGACTGTCTTCAGGGCTTTCAGCTTACACATTCCCTTGGTGGTGGTACTGGCTCTGGTATGGGCACACTTCTAGTCTCAAAAATCCGTGAAGAGTTCCCCGATAGAATAATGAACACCTTCTCTGTTGTCCCATCTCCTAAGGTATGTAAAGGTTTTGAATTTGATGTTTACTGAAGCCACGGCCAGATTGGCAGGCTTGAAGGTTAAGTTTTAAGGTTTTGTATCGTGTATGTTCTGTCATGAAATTGGGATTGTTTGATATATCTCAATTTCGTGCTAATATATCAAATTTACTACGTTTTTGTGCCTGAACGTAATTGAAAATTCCACCAAATAA
Source organism: Panulirus interruptus (assembly GCA_032273725.1). NCBI lineage: Eukaryota > Metazoa > Arthropoda > Malacostraca > Decapoda > Palinuridae > Panulirus > Panulirus interruptus. The sequence continues at coordinate 8,376 of JAUTYZ010010166.1, read as the reverse complement.
GCATTGTGGAGTCTTTGATGTAGAAGTACCTATGAACTTATGAATTTAGGGTCTAGGAATGATTAGTGATTGCATGTATATGAAGTTTTGTGTATGGAGGCTGTGAAGAGGGTCTTTCGTGATGAGCAGTGTGTGCAAAGTTGGCAAGAACTTGGGAAGTTTATGAATTACCAATAAAGGGTCACACGTACTGTCCTTGGGATCTTCATTCCTTTCTAATGGAATCTGGTGTGAAATTTTGTTTATATAGATTTTTTTTTATCTATTGGTGATGTAATTTTCGACATCGAGATAAGCATGGCACTGGATGGCACCATGCACTGTCAAGCTGTACATTAGATCTAACCCTCTGGGACATAGCCCCTCATAGACATCATTACATATTTGAAAGTGATTTAATGTTTACATTTGAATACTACAATGCATGGTGACATCCATTGGAGTGTACTTGAGCAAGGAAAATAAGCCATTGCTAGACCCCAAAGACAACTTTACAGATTTATTTTTATTAATCTTAAAGTAGCTCAAGAAACTGGACATGTACCAAATCTATATTACCTGAAAGCTTTGCACTGGATAGTCACATGACATGGGGAATTAATGTGGAATACTGTGGCACCCTTCCCAATTTTGTCGATGTTTACTTCATTGGTACCAGTAGGTTCTTGCACTACAATAAATTGGTACCAGATTTTCTTAACTTTTTTTTTTTTTCCCCAAGTTGAAAGCCTTGTCCACTTTGTGGGGATGTCACGTAATGGGAGTTAGGGCTAAAAGGTTAAATCCCACACCATTAATTCTACATTTTAAGGAATCCAATGGTATCACTTCAAAATCTGTTAAATATAATATAGATAAATTATTCTAATATTCACTGATGAATTACCATTCTAATTGTGTGTAAGCTGATTTCATGGGCTGTTAATCTTGGATCCCATGAAAATTGTAAATAGTTGAAAAACAAATTTTTTTTTTTACAGGTATATGTACTAATGATTGTCGTGGGTCACTTTTACATGCCTTTTTTCTTCTTGTAGGGATATTTGTATTTCTCGCTTATTGCTGTAGTTGTGACTTCATACAACACATCCACTTAAAAGAGCCCATTTCACTGACATACCAAGATCTGTGCCAGGCTTGACTTAGTGAATATTTACATAAAATTGCTGTCTATATAGACTTGTTGCTTATTATTCATGTGTACTGTCAGATGCCTGGGATTGTAGAAGACTAGTGGAGGTTCTTTGGTAGGATTTGCTGTGAAATGCCTAAATAGACTAAGGTAATTAAAAGTAGGGGGTGCTATTGATTTCGGCCCATGCTTTTCATGATTATTGTTCTGATGTTTAGATTTTATGAATTAAACTTTACATATCCAATTCTTTTCACATTTATAATGACTGTCTTCTATGATCTCTGCCTATCCTTATGATCCTCAATTAGTTGTGTGAAATGAGTGATTGCTTGTTTGAAGATATATTCCACTTTAGGAAAATACATAGGTAGTAGTTGTTAGGCAGCCAACAACCAGGGAGTTATATTACCAGTACTACCCGCCTGGATATCTGTAGGGTTTGTGACAGTTGCTTAGGGACCCATCACATCAGTGGTTGTCAAATTGCACTCCACTAATCCAGGTGGCTGTCTTTTCTTTTTGCCTCACTCGCATGGACTACTGGCATTCTGTCCACAAACATACAATCCCTCCTTGTCTTGCATAACACTTGACATTTAACTTGCACAGCTCGGTTTGTAACTAGATTTTCCTTCAGTGAGCACTACGGGCTAGCCCTATCTTGGGAAAATGGTAGCAGTAGATAGGAACATTTAGGGAGGTGCATTAGGTAGTAGTAGGTAGGGGCATTAGATAGTAGTCAGTTGGAACATTAGGTAGGAGCATCTGCAAACTCTATGCTAGAGTTTCCCTCTGCCAGTGGTCTCTTAAGGATGAGGCACTAAAGGCTAAGAAGCAGCACTGGATTTCACTGGTTGTGGAGACTATTGCTGTTGCCACCCCTGTGAGGAAGTTCTAATTGGAACAGGTGTCAAGAGATATAGATAGATTGATAAATGAATACTTGATGAAATCTGAAAACCCTGCTTATCCATATTACTTGTGGCGAGATGATTAGTAGCATATTTAATCCTTTAAATATCAGTAGAGGTATCCTGTTTTGAAGTCCAGGATGCACCGCTGAAAGCAGCACTAATCATACTTTAAACATTTTATTTGTCAATAGTGGAGATTTAAGCCAGACACCCGTTGCTCATTGGTACTTTTGTAAAGTAGAAATAATTATTATATACACTGATGAAAGCTTTTTGTTTATCAAGATAATTGCATGAAAAAAGTTAAGGTATTCTCCAATGCATTTAGGTTTAGGTCAAAGGAGTGTAAGGTAACCACAGTCTCAGCAGTTTTACCTGAGGTGGGCATCTATATGGGAGGAGCTTGTTGTACCTATATGTGAACTAATTGTGGGTGTAGCCAATCTCAGGCACTGATGATAGCCAGATGCTTTCTAGTCTTGCTTTACGTAATATCCTGCATCTTCACTTCCAAATGCTTTTCCTCGGTTACTTGGCCACACTTCCAACTGTCAACTGTGGGCCTTTTTCTAGACATAAGCATCATTGGTACTACTAATGTGATGAGTGAATGAGGAAAGTTTTGTTCTGGTGCTGCTTAGCTAATGCAGGAAGCTATGGACACACTTGTTAGATGAACAGGTAACTCGGGGAAGTGATGCACATCTACTGCTTGTGGGGTTTATTTTATACAAAGTTTTAAAAAATGGGGTACTTCTATACATTACCAATAAGCTGCAAATTCAAATCTACAAAAAGGTTTCTCCACCTACTCTTACTATCACTATTGTTGATGAGATTGTGGATAGCTTGTATTAAGATTGTCACTTTTTAATGCATAGATAAGAAAGGCACGTAAAATTTTGAAATTGGTGAAATATAATTAACCCAGTAATCTTTGCCTACCCTTCTGGTAATAGTTCGTGATCTATATTGAACATTATATGAATGTAATGAAGCTACAAGTAGAGGTTAAAATATATGGATAGCAGTTAGTATTTGCCTGTACATCTCGCCGATGTTCTATTAACTTAATAGTATTATGAAAGCAAACATTAATTGAGAAATGTGTGTAAATTTATCTTTTAGATGCTTGTGGAAAGTAAGATGTTTTCTGATTTTTACTTCTAGCCACTCGTTACATGTTCATGTATGTTAACATTTGTGTCGAGGAGAGTACTTTGCCCAATTCAAAGTATGACTTGCTGTTGTTTTGTGTTCTTTACCGAGTGAAATCTGACTGATCTAGGATTAAACAGTTGCAAAGATGAAGGTTTTTAAGACATTAACAGAGTTCATCAGATCACCTCGTCTTTTATTTTACTATTTTTAGTTTAGATTTATACTGCTCCCTGGGAAACTTGCTAGTTATTTTTAAGAAGGGATTAAGGTCATCTAACAAGACATTGCTGTTTGATCTTTATTACTGTTTAATCCTTAAATGCCAAATAACATGCAGAAAGTTCTCCAATTTAGATCAGAGATAGTCTTAAAATTTTCATGAAATGAAAAGAATTTTTTTTTTTAATCTTGATCACCATTTCCTGCGTTACATACAAAAAACTAATTGTACACCAAAAGAGTTGATAGCTGGTAAAAGATTTAGATGCACCAGTAATATTGCTCTTGAAACTATAAACAAGCGGGGGGAATATTCCAAAAGTTCTGATTTTTGTGTTGTCAGTACCCTGACAAAAGCAGGTTGCTCCCACACTAACCATGTTCATTGGTGCATCGCCTGTCTTGCTTAAAGGAGTGATTTACTGTTAATTGCTGAAAGTAATTCATTTGAAATATACTATATTTCGCCTCGTAATTTGCACCTTTGTGGTTATTTTTTTGCAAGTATTTCTCATTGATTTGTTTATTATGCTTGTACACTCGGCACCCTGTAAGGACCCTGTGGGATGTTGGTTTGCTCACCTTTACATTTATAACCTTTTGGAACATTAGTTTTGATTTGTTAAAAAAGGTTTGGTGCAAATCTTACTAATTGATAACCAAAAGTTTTTGTTCCTACTTATTACTTAAGCATTGTAAACATTTTATAATTCCTTAATTTATTACTCACTTTAATTATAAGAGTGGGCATAGCTGGGTAGGTCAATGTTTCTTTAAATCATTTCACTTGTTTTTTGATAGTGAACAAGTTTTTAGATGTATTAAGGTTGAATGAATCAGACTAGCTATCAATTGGAGTTTTGCCATCACATGGTGAAACATTTATAAAGGTTGTTAATATTGTTGAGCAGACATCTGATGGTTATTTTAATTGTAGATTTTACATGAGTTTTTGTTTATAAGTTGACATTTTGTAGTGGAACTGAACCAAGGCATATAAGGGGGGAAACCTTGGAAAGGTCTGTCGGGCCGGATTGTGGTGAGGGAGCTGTGGTTTGACATATGACATCTAGATAATTGGATGAGTGAATGTGGCATATTCATCTGTTCCTGGTGCTATTTCAATAATGTAGGAAATTGCAGATAAGGATGAAAGAAAAATTGAGAATCAGTTTACCATAATATGAATAATAAGGATCACCAATATGATGGAATCCTGTAAAGTAACTCGGTGGTGAATCAAAGGCTAGGTATGAAAGTTGAATGAATTAGACAATCTTGTTTATCATGTGTATAATACAGGTGAGCCAGTTTTGATTGAATTCTTAAATGTAACCTTTGTGGTTGCATCAAAGGCTAGGTTTTTCGGAGCTATGATTTTTAAGGCAGAAGCATTGAAGGACGTTACTTCACAATATAGGGTGTCACTGATTGTGAGAAGTCACTGCCTCAATGGCATAAAAAAAAATTACCCTAAGTTTGTTTCGTTTGTCCCCATTAATATGTAGTGAGCTTGTGTCGTGAACAAATTGGTGTCATGTGCACGCTGTCTGTAGCAGTCTCTTAAAATATTAATAACATAGGGTAAGGGTAATATAATTGAAATTTATAGATGTATGTTTGCCATGTCAATAGCAATATTAGTGAGAAATTTTTTTCTCGTGTGGCGGCATGGAGTTTTTTGATTTTGTCATTCAACTGGAGTCTCGGCATGGTTTGGAAATAATTTTTGTCATGTCCCCTAAGGGTCAGGTCACATGCATTTGCTACGGTAGTTTCCTGGCATATTCAGAATTAGATAGCATACGACCCATAACTTTTTTTTTTCAGGATTGTCTATATACTGTTTAATATACCAGTTAGAGTAGTTGAAAGCAGCATCAAAGATGTTCTAATAGATTAAATTACTTCCCTTCAAATCCACAGCAGACTTTATATATAACTTAGTTACATAAAAAGTTTACTGGTATTTCTTCCAATGAAATTTGGTTGGTGGAACAGTATTACAAGCTTTAATAATTTTTGGTTTGTGGGCTACCAACTTTATTGAAATTCAGATTTTTTGGACAAAAAAGTTGTGAAGAACAAAATCCACAAAACTAGGCAAATATTTTTAGCATGTGATGGTTACAATAACAAGAACTTTGTTATGTATTTTCCCTCTAAGAATGAACCCAATTCGAGGTTGGAAATTTTGACTTTTTGTCTAGTTGTCAGTTTCTCTATACACGTGATACAACTGTGCAGTTATGTAAATGTTCCATGGAACCCTTGTAGCATTTTTGGTATTGTTAATGTTTTCAACTTGTTCACTTCGAAGTAGCAAACTAATGTTTGGTATTTTTCAGGTTTCAGATACTGTTGTAGAGCCCTACAATGCCACCTTGTCAATTCACCAACTTGTTGAGAACACTGATGAAACTTACTGTATTGATAATGAGGCCCTGTACGATATCTGCTTCAGAACACTTAAGCTCCAGAACCCCACCTACGGCGACCTTAACCATCTCGTTTCCCTCACAATGTCTGGTGTTACAACTTGCTTCAGGTTCCCAGGTCAACTCAATGCAGATCTCAGAAAATTGGCCGTTAACATGGTGCCCTTCCCCCGTCTTCACTTCTTTATGCCTGGATTTGCACCTCTCACTGCGCGTGGTTCACAGCAGTACCGCGCCTTGACAGTCCCAGAGCTTACCCAACAGATGTTTGATGCTAAGAACATGATGGCTGCCTGCGATCCTAGACATGGACGTTATTTGACAGTCGCAGCTATTTTCCGTGGTCGCATGTCTATGAAGGAGGTTGATGAGCAGATGTACAATATCCAGAATAAGAACTCTTCCTTCTTTGTTGAATGGATCCCTAACAACGTAAAGACTGCTGTATGCGACATTCCACCTCGCGGTATCAAGATGGCATCCACCTTCATTGGCAACTCCACTGCAATTCAAGAGCTATTTAAGCGTGTAAGTGAACAGTTTACCGCTATGTTCAGGAGAAAGGCTTTCCTTCAGTGGTAC
>JAUTYZ010010056.1:0-13011 GCA_032273725.1 Panulirus interruptus | reverse complement strand
CTTATCATACTGCCTACAATTTTAAAATTAGTGTTCCTTAGTTATTTCACTACTGTAAACCTATCTTATAATAATGACATTCACAAAATGAAACTAAAATCCTTTTCAATATCTTACAAAAGACTCTCCTGTATTCCTTTACATTATATCTGCCTTGTATGGGGAAGGACACAAAGAACCCTGAGGTACTGACCAGATTTCAGGTTCTATTTCATACTGAAAGGGTTTTCATATTTCATATTCAAGGATTTCTCTTTTGCAGTTTTTCATATTGTTCAAATTTAAGATTTCATAATGTGCCAATCTAGCAGAAAACTTTTTGGTAAAACATATTTTGCTGCAGATATAATTAAAATATTTTAGAATAGTACATTAACTATCATGATAAGGTATGTTTTTACACAGACATCAATGCAACTCTTGAATTAGCTCAGTAATGTCTACAGAGGACTTTTTTTTTTGAGAAATTGTCCTTGCCAAGTATGTGACAACTTAAGGGATTCTTTTTCTTCTACTGATATAATGGACTTGGCAATGGCTAAAATTCACAAACACTGAATGTTCTGCAGTCCTACAAAAGCATGGACAGACCTCCTATCTAGAGGCATGGTAAGGAACCAGGAATATCAGGAGCTTTCCTAATACTGCAGATGCCTAAAGCCACTGAAAAGAATTACAGTTCTATACTAGAGGTGCTATCTGAAAAGTGGACTAGTCATGGACAAGCTGGGGACCTTACTCGGACTTATGGAAAAGTTAGAGTAACTATATTTTAAAACCTGCAGAATTCCAAAGCCTAATACTAACACATTTTGGTGTTAAGGGAAAAAAAAAAGTGATGAAGAGTTGGCCTCACATGAAAGAACTAGCATTCAGTTGACAATATAATCCTATGAGATAATGAGGTGAACATATACATGAGATACTGAGGCAACAGTTTTCAAATTCAAAATATATTGTGCCAGTAAGTCACATATCTCCCAAGATTAGGCTAAAATTGAGTAAGGATGCAGGAGGTTTTCAGTATCACATTTTATAGACTAACCTGTGGATCGCCATGTAGACTGGCTTGCTGTTCGATCCTACACGTTTGACAAGAGTAATGCCACAGACCCCAACTGGGCTTTACTTTTTAGTGAACAGTCATCGATGTTTTGATATGGAAACACATCCGAAACCTAGAAATCATTTAATCACAGAGATTATCGGAATTCACATTTAGTATTATTAGTTATTCAGTCATACTATAGTTAGAATTCACTTTTCCTATTCTATTTCATTTGTGGATTTATCAAATTTTCCTAAAAATAAAGTTATATAATCATTATTAAATCCACCCATAAAGCAGAACAAGGAATGTATGTAACTGTCAACTGTTGTATACAGCGTGAGTTTAGATAAATTCACTGAAAATTTTGAGAATTTATGTAAATTAGAACTGAGATGAGAGTCGAGTATTATCATTTGCAAAAAAGAAAACCAAAAGAATCATCCAGTTGTGTTAATCCACATTAAATATATTCTGCTTTACTAACATCTTAGCATAGCCAATTTTAAGATGGACCGTGAAGGAGGATGAAATCACTGAGAAATTTAAAAGATTAAACCTTACTTATCCTATTCTCATCTTTCTTAGATTCTGTTATGCTAGGTACAGAGGGTTAAGTTAGGATAAGCTAGGTTAGGATATGTTTGATTATTTCAGGTAATTTTAGGTTATCAAAAGCTAGACTAGATTATCAAACGTTACACATTTCTTTACCCCGAACTCTCCCTCCTCTTTAAGTCCATGACCACAGTGTGAGGACTAGGTTGAATGACTTACTAAACATCACCTCTAACTCATGTACACTAAGGAATGCATTGAAAGCAATTTCGTATAAATCCACACTGAAATACTGAAGCGAGGCAGAAGTAATAAATTACCCTTTTTAATGTGACAGAAATTTAAATTCTTGGAAGGCTTTTTCTCCAGCACAGGGTAATAAAAATGAACTAAAAAGTATTGAAAACTGAAAACTAATTAAAAAGAGAATTTCGAAATACAGCCAAATCTTTACTGCCTTCTTCTCTACAATGCTCAGAACCATACATAACAATGTTGCTGTTTGTCCAACTGTATGGAGGCAAGACCTTAACTAAGATAATGAATAAGCGCAAATTACATGTGTCGTCTCTCTTCCTCTTTGATTGTGCAATTCGCGATAAGACAACAAGGAATCATCATGGGGTGGCATGTTTCCTTGGCGTCATCTGGAGAAGGTGAAGACATCATGAATATAATGACGTCACAATGTGCCTCAGTGTAATGCAATGTCACGAAGTCCCTCCAATTGTAGAATGAAAGGATGTCACAATATGCCTCTGATTGTAGACCTGATAACACTTCTCATTCCAGACAAAATATCTACTGAAGACACCAAACTGAAAAAACAACTGAACAAACCAAATCCGGGTATTTCAATACTATTCAGCACTTTGTCATGAGCTTATTTTTTGGAATCACAATTTTTTGAGACAAAAACCCTGCACGTGAGTATGCCTTGGATGAAATACATAAAAGGGTTAAAGGTACAAAGTATGAAATTTCGAAAAGAGTAGAATCTAAGTTTTTAAATAAGGAGAAAACCTGAAGTTTAAAATACGAATAGGTTATGGCTACTGTGAAGAGTGGGTAAAAAAAAGAGTTCTAAACCCTGACGGCATAAGGAAAGAATAAACCTCAGAAAGATCCACTCTTGAGATGAGAGTACCCTTTTCTTCTTGTGCCTCGCCAATAAAGTGGACGGTTTGCGCCCTATAAATCCAGTCAGGATTCAGACTGGATTCGGGTTGCATGCGCGCTATGAACTCACGATTCAAAACAAACCCACAAGCAGAAGCAACAGCTAGTGACGGCCGGTGAAATGTCAACAAGCTTTCACGTGTTTTATCATGAGCACAAGAAAACTATGAGAAAGAAATGTCTCTAGGTAAGTGTAAGGAGACATAAGTAGGACAGGGTACCAGCTAAGGGCACTAAAGACATCTGGCAAATGGTGTCAGCCATGTAATATACGTAGTGAAAGTGTTTATGGTCTTCAAATCGATTTAGACACCTGAAGAAGGCGTTGAAGATGTTTTGATATGGTGAATATGATTTGAAGCTGTTGGACGTAATGACGTGACACCTGATAAGCTTTCAGTCAGGAAATAAATCATGCAACTATTGGTATTCATTAAGCGGTGCTTGTTAAGTAGCGAGAAGAAACAGTTTACAAGGTCCATTATGTGCAGTAAAGAGCGTGTATCATCTCAGAATTATCATGAGTACATGAAGATGCGTGTTCAAGTTTTTCGACTGATGATTATTATAAGTTCAACAAATACATACTACACAGCTAAGGTAAGTAAACATTATTAACTACATTTCTGGTCATGACACAAAGTCATCTCGTCCCTTTAAAATGAATTGTCACGAGCTCCCGATTTATGAATCAGATTATATCATTAGTTTTGGAGATTTCATGCTCTATAGTTTTGTTCAATTCAGTTGTATTCTGAGAGGTCTTGCCTTTGCAAATTGCAGCGGCAAATCCAGATTCTCTCGCACTTATGACGTATGAGTCAGTCTCCATTTGTTGCTTGGGAAGGAGACGCTATCAATGTTTACAAACAAACTAAATTCTGACGGCAACCACTACCAGCGAACGGTGGCTGCATGTGTGTACTGCCTCCTGCCGGCAACCACTACCAGCGAACGTTGGCTGCAAGTGTGTTTGCCGACAGCCCGACAACCAGATTAGCACACGTTGGCTACAGGTGTGCTCTGTCGGCAACCACCATCAGCAAATGTTGGTTGTAGGTGTACTCTGCCGGCACCACCACCAGTGAGCATTGGCTGTTGGTGTGTTATACCGGCTTTTATCATTATCGAACGTTCGCTTGAATTTTCCTCCGTTCTGCTTAGCTTCCAAAACTCAGTTATACGAAAGACTGAACCGAGAGGTACGGACAATAAAGTCTATAAATTAAAGTCTGTAAATTATGAAAAAAAATCATATTGAACTGCTAGCGTATATCTTGTGCAGGGGACATTTACCTAAGGCTTTATTTTGTGTAGAACAATAAAAAATGTAATCTGAGATTTGAAAAAAAAGATATAGTTTGTTATAGTTATCCCTAGTACTATTTTCTTTAAAAGACAGATATTGACCATTTTCTATGACTTCGCGAGTCTTGAGGTGGCACTGAATATGTGGCTTTCAACAGCACACATGAGAAAATGCAATGTACTTCAATTTCGCTTCCTTACCTTATATTCTTGGGGAAAATGTGAGGATGACCTTGCCATCGTCACGTCGAGGACTTATCAGAGCAATGGGTAGGAACACATTGATATAAGCAAGCAAGTACGTGACACAGGACTGAATCCTAAGATGAATTTGCGTCACGTAAAACGGATAAAGTAACAGCCAAGAGTCGTCATAAGTAAAGTAACAGGCTGTTGTTACGGACAGAGTAATAAATAGATAGCGGTCGCTGGGTCGCCACGGGCAAAGTAACGTAACGGTTGCTTCTGGTAAAGTAACAGCTAACGATTATCCTTATTAAAGCAGTAATCAGTTAAAGATTACTTCTATTAAATTTGGATTTCAATTCATCTTTATTCATCGTGTATACGTCCATATGGAGGTTTTTGTTTATACGTATTCTCTCACGATGTGTTGGATTAAGGATGTCGCTCCTCATTTAGGGACTCCATAGAACACATGAAAGTGTTGACAAAAAAAATATCCGGCAGTGAAATTGAGGAATTTGAAATAAAGATAAAATGTCAGGAAATCGTGGGAACCATAACGTGAAACCTTGGCATGGCTGCCGGCGGCCGCTGTTGTGATGCCGACTTGCACGTGGACCGCCATTTACGGCTGGTAATCGGTAACTAAGATGCTTCCTAACTTACTACAATATTTTCACGTATAACATCCATTAGATAACCAGTTTATGACATGTTTTGTGTTACGAACGGTTCAGTCATTTAACTGGTTCGGGTGTACTGATTTCGTGACTAAACAAAACCAGAGAATTTTCAAGTAATATTTAGTTCTGAATTTTATATTAAGTGAAGGTGTGGCTGAGATGTTACTTTTCTTTTCTTTCTGTCTTACACGACTCAATTTGAACTCTACTGGACTTTCTCCAGTGTGCGTGCGTATATATGTGTGGTACTGAGTAATGTATGTAGTTACATATTTATGCTTGTACGAGGAGGGAGTTCTCCACTCGTGGGGGTGTGGGGTGATCTCTTTAATCTTTCAATGCTATCAAACAACTTTTCAACCTCCTGTATGCTGTCCACATAGACAGTTTATTATTCAGTTAATTCCATTCATCCTACATTCATACGGGAAACGTAATTCTACATATTTTTTAACAACTTCCTTGTTTAATTCCATGTTGTCCTCTTTCACTGTCTTCGTCATCGTTCTGATTTGAAAACTTAAAAAAGAATATGATCATGTCACCCCTCATTCTTCTCTCTTCCAAGGTAGACAAGCTTAGATTAGGTCAGGTGAGGTCACACGATGTGACCTGCCACTAAGTAAAGTTGCAGGTCAGTAAGGTGACACCGGGTCGCTACAGACTCTAGCATTTTCCTTTATTTATGGGTGAATGTTTGTCCATGTTTTACATGTGTCTTGTCTTGTTTCGTGTGGGTTTGTCTTCATACTTTTATTTGTGTATGGGGATAACCACACCCTGGCTCACACCTAACCCACACATCTTTGGCAGAGGTCGCCATTGTCCAGCGGTTGCCTCAGTTAATTACGAGTCACTTACAAGGTAGACTGGTAGATGTGCCTACCATTATTGGCGCCCCTGCACTCACTCCGTACCAGGTAATTGCCCGCCATTCATGTGTCACACTCAATCACGAAGCGCTGGCCTTTGCGGGTCACAGTTACCATACCTCAGTGGTTGGAAATACGAATTCAACGAATGTTATTTCTACAGTATACTATGTATTCTCATGATCATTCGTGTTCGTGATATATAGTCTCGTATTATTTGTAAGGATGTATATCTGTACTAAAGATTTAAATGAATTTTTATAGATATTGTAATGAAAAAGTATTGGAGTGGGAAAGTAATCACAGAAGGTGGTGTTGGTAACAGTGAGGGCGGCCACCTGGTGGTCAGTCCGGAAATGAGGTGTCGCCTCTTGTCGTCGTCAGCGGTGTGACGTGTTGGCTGATAATGCTGACCTGATGATTGTGATGGCTCGAATCCCTGCTATGAGAGGTAGGTGGGTTATGTGGAACCCCATCGTTGGTGTAGTTCATTATGCTAGATAAGGAACTATACGTCCATTCAGTCGTGTTAAGCAGTGCATCAGTCGTGTTGTGTTCTTGAGAGTCTCTTGCCGCTTTGTGGTCCTATTTTGCCATGAAGAATATTTGTCTGATCTACCGTTAATTAAGACCTTCCCTTTGTTATTATAAGTCAATATAAAGCTTATTACTTTGCAACGGAGAAATTATGTTTTGTTGCTTCTAACAACTCGTGTGTGGAGTTCCTGTTGGTGGCTGGCATAGCTTGCGGGTGAAATTATATTTTCTCTTAACTATCATTTGGTTTAGATTTGTTTTCCTTTTTTTATCTCTCTCTCTCTCTCTCTGCTGTTAGCAAAATGAAATGAAATATAAACGTGGAATCAATACTTAATTTTTGTTTTTCTTATGTATAATCATACAGCTTTTGTTTGTCAGATTCCTTCAGTCTGACACATGATCCATTTGGCAGGAAGTTGAAAATTTCCATTTATTTCACAGATTAATGAAGATTGAGACATTGAGATATTTCTTCTGTCAAAAATATTAACAACGAAAGAAATCTTTACGACATATTAAATAGATATTCCAGGAAAGTGAATATGCCTTACGTTTTGACAAGACCTGATAAATAAGCCATCAGTTCAGTACATTATTTAGAGTGTAATCATGTCGGGCGGTGGTGGTACCTGCTGGGGAGGAGACTTGTGTTGCCTAACAAAGGCCGAAGCAGCTCCCCCGCGTCAGCCCCGTCCATTAAGTCAATAGGAGAACATGGCTCGTTAAACATGGAATGTGGCAAGACAAATAGTTCACGTGGAGCTGTCACTGGGAACAGGTTGGTCGGGTTGTTTTGTTGGAGGGTTGGTTGTGGGAGGCAGGAGTAGCCCTCCCGACCGGGCGCATCCTAGCTTACTTTTGTTTCATGTAATGTTAGGCGCGCATTCATCGTTCTCTCTCTCCCATGATATAATGACTTTTTACATAATTTAAATTCTTCCTTTGCGTTTCTACCTCGTTAGGAAAAGTAAAATATACATTTTTCTCTGTAATGAACTCGTTTTTTTTTAGAAGTTTTTACGGGAGCAGCCATACCCAGTTGTAATGGTGGGGGAAAAATGTTAATAAATACACACGGAGTAGTGGCAGGTTAGACGGGTTGTTTAGGACGATAATGAGGTCAAACTATTCCTTAACGACACTGGTAGGGTGTGAGGGAGGTGGCGGGAGTGGGGTAATGTGTGTTGGAGTAAAGTTCTACACTTATAGAGATCACAGTGGGTCATCCTACCCCCCAATTCATGGGTTAGCCCTTCCCCCGCTGGTCACCACCTCCTGCAAGTCATTTCCGCTTCTGCTTCAGCCGCATCGTCATGGGTCATCCCCTTCCTCATGGGTCAGCCCCATTCACAGGGGGGTCAGCTCCTCCGACCTGCCCCTACCTCCCACCTGAGTGAGTGTTTCCCATGTGAGTCAACTGTATACCCATAAGTCAGCCCTCAGCCATGCCACAACCCATAGTGTAGCACCTCCCCATGGGAGAACCCATCCCCATGGATCAGCTAGTTCATTCCTTATGGGGTAAAACTCTATTTCAGCCGTTCCATCATGGATAAGGCCCTCCCATCATGGGTAAATCACACCCCCTTGGGACCAACCTTTCTTCGTGGGTCAGGAGCCCCCCCCCCCTCGCAGGATACCTCCTGTGCAGTTCTTCGCCGTCCTCCCCCACGCTCCCAGGTCAGGACGAACCAGCTGTAGGACCCCAGGTATCTGACGAGGTCTTCCTCATGTTGGTGTTGACGACGATGTATGTGTACGAGATGCGATGCCAGAGTGAGGCATGCGAAGAGATGAGGATGAATGTACAGCAGCGAGGGTTGAGCCAGCAGGCGAGGGTTGCCCCAGCAAGCAATTGTTGCCCCAGCAAGCAAGAGTTGCCGCCCCAGCAAGCAAGGGTTGTTACCCCAGCAAGTTCAGAGTTGCCGCCCCAGCAAGCCATCAATAAAATAAGCGGTAACGAGTGGGCGGTAAAAGACCAGTACGGTTTGTGCCGGACGAATATTAAAATTTCAGGCCACAGTAGACCACACGGTGAATAATATATCGCCTCACTCGACCCTCGGCGCTCTCTAATAACACTCACTCTGACCTCGCCTCACCTGGGGCATGCGACGCCCCTTACCCCCCCTCATCCATTTCCACCCAGACAGTCTCGCGGTTGGTGGCAGCCCTCAAGTTTTCCTAAAAGTTCCCTCCCCCCTATCGTCTCCTGGCTGCACTCTGGGGGTGTAATGGCCAGTGATCTGTTAGGTAGAGACGGACAAATCTGGGAGGGGGAGGCGACAGCCGGAGGAATGCCGGTGATTCTCTGATTAAACGCAGGGAGAGATACGGACGGAGGAGACGGCCGGGTTGCACCCGCAGGAAGGAACTGTAAGAGAAGGTGTTAGGAAAGCAGGAAGAGAGGAGGGACTCATGATGTCGTGGAGCACCTTTTGGAGCAATAAACATCTGCTTGTCGGTGGAAGACGCTGATTGGTCGCGCCACTGAAGCTCTGGGGTGTACGTCAGCCTGGGCTCCTGCCGGTGGTTGGACGCATACGTGTCCTGATGTATGTTAAGGCGAGGAAGGGAATTATGCAAATGTTTATTCGCATCAGTGTGGCCGGGAGGGGGGTAGGGAGGTGGGGGGGGGGGTGATCCTGTTGGGCAGCGGTCGGCCGAGCGTCTTGGTCTGAGCACGTACGTCACGCCCTCAGGAGCCGCTGAGACTACACGTCCCAGGCAGAGCTAATTACCGCCTGTGTTGACACACCCGCGTCTAAGTCAGTTTACTCGGCCGCCGCGGCACACGAAGCCGTCACGTCGCCTCAAGCCCTTTGCGAAGACCTCGTCCGCGGGAGAAGCCGTGGATCCGAGACAACGCCGGAGTTCATGGTCGAAGGTTCGACTCTTGTGTTCTCACGCAAGGGCGTTACGTGTGTGTGTGTGTGTGGTGGTGGTGTTGGTGGGAGGAATGAGTGTTGTCTGCGCCAGCCGACCTACGTGTAAACTATGCAACACGCTTTCCCCGTCGGTGGGTGTGGTGAGTGTGTGTGTGTGTTGCCAGGCAAAACACAGACCCTCTGGCAGTTTGTTCCTTACGCTCCTTTCTTGCTTGCAAAGTTGATGTGTCGAGTGTGTCCCGTGAGTGTTGCAAAGCTGTTGCAGGCGAGTCACTGAAGGAAGGTGTTGCATACGCCGGTGTTGATGACAACATTTGGTGGTGCCCTTGAAAGCACGACGGTACGACCCTGGAGTATGATGGCGTGACCCCTGACTTGACCCTTGACCTGACCTTTAAGAGGTTTAGGCCACAGGCCAAGGGGTCGTACCGCCGTGCTTAAGTGTTGTACCCTAGCAAGCAAAGGGGGTTAAGAAATAAAAGCAGTGGCTTACGTCACGTAGAGCCCAGCTGTGTCTTGACCTCTGACCCTCTGGAGGGCATAAACCTCCAACACTCCAGGTCTTCAGGCGATGGTTAAGTTTGTCCATCTATGTCGGTTCTGGAGCCGCTACCACAACGCTGGACCATCACTAACTTCTGACAGAGATTAGAGACACGCTCAGGGCATCCATCCGCTCCTGACCCCATCGTCAAGCAGCGACTGTCGTGCCCCGCCCGACAGCGGGAGTGTGCGACACGTGTGGTGGTGGTGGTGGTGTTCACTAGACGATTATAACTAGCCTTGACTCCTGACCCTATAATTCCGATGATGGTAGCAACCCTGAGCGGCGGCGGCTCCTCCTGAGAAACAATTGTGTACCTCGCTTGATGTTCATCTGATGCGGGCGAGCAAGGTCATATATTTACGTCCGTTGTTGGTCTTGACGTGTGACCTTTCCCTCTCAAAATCAGCAACGGATTTTTAGTATCAACGAAAAATCTATGCACCAATTTTGATGTTTTTTTATCTTATTTTTGCTAAAGTTATTCTCTATTTAGCAGCTCTTCACACTTGTTATATTAACAATGTGAAACTGATCATTTTTGTGCTGGATGTGGACACTCAGACCAAAGAAGAAGGGTCATACCTGTATGTCTCTCTTCCAGTCTTGTTCATTCATTTTCCTAAAAGTGGATAAGGTTTAAACTATTGCTCAGTAAATCTTAGCCATTTCGAAAAGGAAAATTAAAATGGCTTGACAAGAAGTTGAGTTTTTTCTTTCTTTTGTGTGCCCTACATCTTGTGCTTTAGTGAGTCACCAACAATCAACCCTTTATAGTAAGCTTTAAATATTTGCTATTAAGAGTGTGGGTTTAACTTCCTTCACTACCTAGCCTGGGTTACTGGTTCACTGAGCTTTATTTCTATTGTAGCCACTCACAAAGCACACTGCTGAAGTCTTTAATTTATTTGGAACATATTTTATTTAGCATGAGTTTTTTAAAATTTTTAAATTATTTAGTTAAATGAACCGATTTGCCCAGGTTAGGTGGATTTTGTTGCTATTAACATAGCTTATGTGTTTTTAGTGTTTTAGTATAATTTGAAATAAAAGTATCTAATTAAGTAGACATCCTTAGTTATTAAGTTCTTTACATTGGAATTTATTTTATTTAGTGTGTGTGTGTGAAAGTGAGGGAGTAAGCAATCCTTATCCATCCTTCCCTCCCTCCCTTCCCATCTATCTCTAACCCTCTTTCTTCAGTGTCTTTTGAGGTACTCCAAGACAATAACCCATCAACAAACACAAAAAATCATATTGTAAGAGATTAGGTATATAATTATTGAGCAGGTAACATAGAAAAAGAAAACAAGTACAAAATGGAAAATATCAGGAGACAGAAAACTTTGGATGCATAAAAGAAAGGTGTGGAAATAGATGAGGATTGTGATGAAAGAAGCAAGAGTAAGAGAAATAGATGAGAAAATATAAAATGCTTTTGCGGAAGTACTGGAATCCCATAGAAGAGAACAAAAATGAATGAAATAGATGAGGATAGTGACGAAAGAAGCAAGAGTAAGAGAACTGGATGAGAAATTATAAGATGCAGTTGCGGAAGTACTGAGAGCTCGTAGAAGTGAACAAAATTGAGTGAAGAAAAAGTTGTACAGAAGTATGGAAAGGAATCTAGTTACTATTCACATACATCAACAAAGCAAAAAACAGGAAAACAGAGATTGGACCATTTAAAGGAGAAAGATTTAAAAATAACTTCAAAGAAATATTTAGGATGTTGCTTGAACATCTTAATAGGTATTAAGCCTAGAATGTAAGAAGAAATTGGAAGATGAACTGTTTAGGTAATGTGACGAAAATGTGCTCATATACATTGAAATACTGGAAGATGATGTATCTATTTATCTATCTATATATCTGATGCCTGTTCCCAACTGGGGTGATGATATAATCAAAGCAAATGGAAATCCAGCCATATTCCTCAAAAAAAAAAGTTTTTTATTGTTGCAAAGTCTGGTTGAGAGCAAAATTATAGACATTCCCAAATTGACATATTTAATGCTTATTAACAAAGGAGGATCTAAGCTATACTTAAACAATAAAGACCATTTAGTTTGATATCACATGGAATATAAGTCTCTGAAAGAGTGATAAATGGACAAATATTAAATCATCTAATCAGGAAGAGATACATAAATAAAGGCCAACTTGGATTTATGCCGGTAATAGTATGCAAATCCAATTATTTGCTCAATACAATGAAATGAAAGTTTAATCTAAGAAAAAAATGGATGTTGCTTTTCTTTGCAAAAGCATTAGCAAAGTAGACCACAGAATTTAGCTAAAGAACGTTGCTAAACAAAACATTAAGTGCAAAATGGGAAGATGGATTATAGAGTTTTTAACTGACAAACTGAACCATGTCTGAGGAGGAAGATATCCTGTTGAGGATACCACAGGAAATAGTTTTACCCTTGATACTCTCTTTGGTAATATCAGACTTTGACAGCGAAGTAAATGAAGGCATGATAAGGAGCTTTGCTGATGACACTTGATTAAGCAAAATGGTTGGATCAGAAGCAGATCAGATTGGGATGCAAAATGATTCTACAAATTGGCAAAAGTGAACCTCATTGAATTTTATGAATATAAATTTGAGCAGATAATCTTTAGGACAAGGCAAGATTTGTTAGTGGTACCATATAAAGGACCAACAGGGAAGGTGGACAAATCTATAATATTTGGATTTCTTCATGTGAGAAATAACATTTCAGAGAATACTGTCCACGTATTCCATGCGTGTCGTACGCGGCGACTAAAATGGGTGGGAGCAGGGAGCTAGAAATCTTCCCCTCTTGTTTTATTTTCCAAAAGAAGGAACAGAGATGGGGGCCAAGTTAGGATTTTTCCCTCTAAGGCTCAGTCATCTGTTTTTGATGCTACCTTGCTAACGAGGGAAATGGCCAATATGTATGAAAACAATACTATCACATCAAGATGAGTGTTATGATGCTGAGAACTTCAACCATGAAAGGTGGAAACCTACTGATGAGAATGTTTAATTTATTTATGAGAAGCAAAATTTGATACTGCTGTGTTTATGGTCAACAACAAAACAAATAGAAATAAACAAATTCAAGAGAATTTAGAAGTAATTCATGAGAAAAATTGAGTGGATGAAACTCATGTACTACCATGAAAGGACAAAACCATTGCACCTCTAGAGTCTGGAAAGAAGAGAAAGATATCT
>JAUTYZ010009944.1:0-14308 GCA_032273725.1 Panulirus interruptus | reverse complement strand
TGGCACCGGGGACAGTGTGGCACCGGGGACAGTGTGGCACCGGGGACCGTGTGGCACCGGTGACAGGGTGGCACGGGGGACCGTGTGTATTTGAGCGACTTAACGTGCTTGACAAAGGCAAATTCCTATTCAGGTCAGATACAGATTCCATCGTCCAGAACTATGCAAATTATTATTAAAGTAAAGATGTCGTTTAAGCCTATGCCGTCAGACTCACCACGACAGCACGACTCAGACCTCGAAACGGATATAACACGTTTATTAAAACGAGGTTAGCTAAAACCACATCCAAAAAATACATTAGGTGCAACGTGAGAACAAACGGAGCGAGGGCGGAAAATGAGGCTCACTCGCGTGTACACGAAGGTACACGAACTGACAACCTGTGTCACAGCACACGAGAAAACAACAACAACAACACAACAAACGGTAAAGGCCACATAAGGGAAAACAATCAAGAAAACCTCTTCAACAACACTATAGGGGAAAAAAATATGAAGCCATTGTTGAAAGTATCTGGCGGGTGAGTGTAGGAGGCATGAGAGGAATCTCTAGTACCTGATGACTGGATCACGGCAGTAATTGTTGCACTTTGCAGATGAAAAGAAAGGAAAAGCGAGTTCAAGAATTGCAGAGAAATAAGTCTCATTAGTATAATATGGTAAGGTCTTTAGTAGGTATAGCGACTCAAAGTGTGAACAGGGTTAGTGAACCCCTTACAAGTGAAGAACAAGGTGCGCTTAGGAAGGCAAGAAGGTTTATAAACCAGATGTTTACAGTTAGATGGGTAATGAGAAAAGAAAACAGAAAGGAAAGTTAATGTAACATCGATGGATCTAGAAATGGGATATGAGCAAGTATGGAGAAGTGTTCTCAGAAAATGACTGTCTCATTGAGGCGTGCATGAAAGACTTCTAACTGCTGCCGTGAGTTTTTTTTATGATGGTAGCAGTGCATGTGTGAGAGTAAGTGGTGGTATGAATGAGAGGTGTGAAATAAATTCACAGTATGTGAAAAAGAAAAAAAGGTGAGACACTTGCTTGGTCACATAAAAATTGGTTTAGGAGGTTGTGATGCTAGACCAGTTGTGGGCATGAGAGCTGGCACTTTAAGTCTGCCTGTGGCATTGCAGAACGTGAAATATCCTCACATTGTGCAAATTCTCTACTTCCAAGTAGATACGGTCTTGTTTATTTAAATCTGCAGAAAGTTACCTCTTGTATAGTTAAAATTTACATTGTAAAAATTTGCCTGTAGATATCCTTAGGTGGATATTATAACATTCTTGTTGAAATCTTGCCCATCCTAAGATGAGCACCTTGAAAAGCATCTTTGAACTATAAAGTTATGGTGTGGACATATGGAGAAAATGATTAAGGAGAGGTTGACAAAGAGGATATTTGTGTCAGAAGTGGAGGGGATAAGTAGAAGGGGTAGACTGAATTGGGGATGGAAGGACCAAGGGAATAAAATTTTGAGTGCTTGGGGCCAGAACATGCAGGAGGGTGAAAGGCATGCATGGCGTAAAGTGAATTAGAGCAGTGGGGTAATACTGGTAGTAGTTAGTAGGCAGCCAGTTAGGGAGGTATATTACCAGTACTACCCACCTGGGTATTGGAAGGGTTAGCGACGGCTGCGTAATGAGCCAGCACTTCAGTGGTTGTCAAGTTGCACTCCTCTGACCCAGGTAGCTGTCTTTTCTTTCTGCCTTACTCACACATGGACTGCTGGCATTCTGTCTACAAAAATACAATATCTCCTTGTCACACATAACACTTGACAACACTTAACTCGCACAACTCATTCTTCGTAACTCAAGATTTTCCTGCGGTGAGCGATATGCGCTAACCCTGCCTTTTGGCAAAATGTTAGAAGCAGTAGAGAGAAGTAGTAAGCAGGAACATTAGACAGGAGCATTGGGTAAGTCGTAGGTAGGAACATTAAGTGGGAGCATTTGGTAGAAATGGTAGGTTAGAACATTGGGCAGGAACGTTAGCTAGACACATTAGGTAGAAGGAGTCGGTAGTAACATTAGGTAGGAACCTCTGGAAATACTTCACTAGAGTTGCCCTCTGCCAGTGGCCTGTTATGGGTGAAGCACTAGAGGCTAAGAAGCGGCACTGGAGTTCACTAGTTATGAAGATTCTTTTGGCGGGGCTATTCCCGAAGGGAAGGCCATCAGAGATACAGATAGAGTTAACTACAAACGTGGCAGATTCTTCGTGCAGCAGATCACATAATTCTTATTAATCATACAAGAAAACACTGAACTCCACACAGCTTCATATTTCTATTTAGGCCCGAGGGCCGAGAAGTATCATGAGGAATACCTGAACTGCGGCCACAATGAGGAAGGGCAACATAGTCATGGGCATCCGGAGAATGTTCAGCAGAGATATAGACGTAAATATTATGTCTGCTGTAAGGATGTTTTCTGAGCTTGACATAACAAACGTCGCAAACATAACTAGTGTCACCTGAAACATGCGTTAATAACATAAATATATCATTAACACATATTGTCATGTATCTAACTATATAATAAAATCAACATAAAATTACTGTAGTACTATATATCAGGTTGGAAACAAATCTTGAAAACATCTACTTTTTCTGCGGCCGTAACTCTATAAGCTTATGGAATCATAATGCCCCAAATTTCTATGTATCATACTAGTATTCTTTTTTTTTTTCTGAAAACAAAAGCATATCTTAAATACAGACATTTTCATTACACCAGACCCAGCTTTTATAAATACCAGGGCATTGTTGTCGAATTCATCTTCCTTATAAAGAAACTCCAGTATCATAAATATTGGTAAACTGTTTGGTCAAACATGTGGGTCTGTATCCTGTATGAAATGTAAATAATATATTTAAAACATATGCATAGTTTGTTTAAAGATCAAAATGGGATTTCAGTATTTAATTCACTTTTTCTTCCCAAAAGGAAGTCTTGTGAGTAAAAATACTATATTTTTTCTTTTTTTTTACACTAAACCGCCTAATAATTTCAACTATTTTCAAGAGGGAAATAAACCTTTATAGGAAATCAATGCAACTGTCAAAGGGGAAGCAACAACCAGTATAAGAACAGTGATACTGACCAGGAATGGTGTGGTGGACCAGATGAATGTTGTACCTGCACTAAGGTAAGCTGCCTGCGTTAGCACTTTCATCTCCATGGATCGCACGTCCAACACTTGCTCATCAAACGATGATTCCCACGCATACAGTTTTAAAACCTGCAAATAAAACAAAATATAAGAAAGCTGAAACAGACCAATACATTCCAGTGAAGACCTTTTGCATGTAGTGTGATATGCCAAAGTCTTCAATATCCATCTGCCTATAAGCAGCAGCCACTTTCAGCGAGGCTGTGTCATCGTCAGCAGACGGAATGGAGTGCGGCCTTATCGAGGACATTCCCGTCCCGTGTGGGACGAACCACAAGTTTGCAGGAACCCCACAACAGAGGTCTTGGGGTTGATTAATTAATTAACGAAATTATAAGAAGTAATACATCCTCAGAGGACCTAAAGAGAATGGCTTAAGGTGTAATCTCTTCCAAGTATTTCAACCGATGCCACTCACACACACACTTATACACACTTGAATATATCTTACCAAAATATTCCCTCACTCTTACCCTCCTCTTAAATGGCCTTCCTTACTCTCATTGGTAGTTTCCGTCCTCTCTTCCCCATTTCAATTTCTCAATAAATTCATTAGACAACATCCAGTAGGCCTTTCCTCACATTCAGAGCAGGAAGGTACATACTGGAGAAATTTCTCTAAGCTACCACCAGACTACAGCCTTTCTCTATGGGTCACCCATCACATCATATCACACCATGCTGTTCAAACAAATATATTATAATCAGGAACTTCTTACCACCCCATACCTAAAGAATAGGTCCAAATGTTCTATCATCCAAGACCCGACAACAAAACTCAAATAACTTGCTAAAGAATTATGCAAGTTCATTTGGTTGTCTGGTCAATTAGTCAACAACTGCTTGAGCTACAGTATCTGATTTCTTAAGACAGAAGAATGTTAGCCTGGCAGGTATACACATGGGAGCAGCGAAGGAGTGGGGAAGACATAAGACACAAAAAAGTTATAAGTTAAGGATATTCCTAAAATGATAAGGAAATGAAACAGTTCAACAGTACTGTTGAGACATCTTTCAGAAGTGTAGCTTCTTGGTAACAACAACATATAAACATTATCTCAAGGATAAAGGTTACGTAGGTACCAATGCTGTAACAGTGGCTGTATTATACATAACAAAAATCCAATGAAACTCACCTTTATTCCATTCAGAATTTCATTCATTAACTTCACTCGGTAATCCTTATTCTTCATTTGTTTAATCTGAAACTTCTTACTCTTACTAGCAATAAAACCATTGAGTGGGATAAGCAAGATCATGACAGCAAGACCAGCCAAGACTGAAACTCCTGCATGACAAGAAAATATACGTAATAGTACATTCAGACACATTATGCAAACGCTTTAAAGCAATATATTTAAAGACACATTAGGATCTAATGTAGGTAAAATCAGAATATGTAATTTCAATTTCTAAAATATTATAGACATATTAACTCATTCATGACTAAAACATACTTTTGCAAGCCTACATATGAAAGGATAAACATTGTGGAATCACACATGAACCTACGATCATATATGGCAGAAAGATAGATTGCAACTATCTTGACTTCCTAATGAAAATCTAAATGACTCTCACCAATAGTAAACCAGTTCTATTAATGACCTTGAGATATGATTGATTAAATCGTTCAAACTACTCATATTCCGATTATAATTACAGATTGCACAGTTTCCCAAAACCCTACAGTGGTATGCTGCACACATTATCAAATATATGATTTTCTCATTATAAGTTCAAAACTGTAATGATCTGAATAATGCCTAACTGATACTGCTCTAAAATATGTAAACTTAACCACACACTCCTCTTAGATTTCTACGAGAGAGTGAGGTGTCTCAGACAGAAAGGAAGGCTGTGTGGATTGTTTCTATCTGGAATGTCAGAAAACATTTGACACTATACTACATGTGAAGCTGATTAAGAAGCTGGATCACCAAGCACGAGTAAGGTGTAGATTCCTCCAGTGGACAGATCATCTTAATGGAAGGGAGGAGAAATACTTCCGGCATCCATGCAACACTTACTTTCCGGGAAACAAATTTTGTAATGTTTATAATATGGTGTTTCCATGAGAGGGAGGAGGATGTGCCTATACCTAACATGTTTATGTTATTGCAGGGCTGAAATGTAGTGTTCTGAAATTTAACTGGAAAACGAATGTGGTTCAGAAGGAGATATAAGGAAAAATTGGGTTTATGTAATACTGAATTTAATCAGGTTACTGCTTCCCCGCTCCAAGGTGCTGCACAGGAGATTTGTTCAGCATGAAAGAAAGATCGAGTACTAGAGTGAGAAGGGATGGGAAAGTCACTGAAGTATGTACAACTGAGTCATCGGCGTAAGAGTGAAAAGGTTTAGAGGATGAAGAAAGAAGATCCTTAATGGAGGAAAGAAAGATGGTAGGAGATAGCACAGAACCTTGAGGGACGCCACTGTTGGTAGAAAGAAGAGAAATCGATCCATCACTTATTAGGAAAACACAAAATTAATGAAAGTCAAACAGATAAACGGAAGCTTGAAAGCAAAAAGGCAAATGCCTGATCTGCAAGAGGAATCGTTTGTGACAAGGAAAATAAACTGCAGCGAGAATTGTGGATATTACTTACCCAGAATCTGCCACAAGAAGTAAAGTGCAAGAGCAATTTGTAGCGGTGCCGACCAGAGCATGTTGATATACATTGTGAGGTCCATGAACCGCTGGGCATCTACTGCCATTAAGTTGACAATCTCTCCAACTGTTGACTCTTTCCTTGCAGAGTTGGAAACCACTAAGGCCTGAGAATATCAGACTATTTGTTAACGTCTTTATGCTGACATTGTGTTTTCATACATATAAAACATTAGAAGCTATGCGGGCTCGACCCCGGGTGGCCCATGATCAAGTCAAGGTCAGCAACACTAACCGCGGAGGTCCATAAGATAACATATCAGATGGATAGGTCAATAGTATCCCCGACTAGCACTTTTCTTAGTTCCTTTTTTCAATCTCGAAACGGTGACATCATTATTTGTTCCCTAATAACCACCATTTTTCTCCTTTTCATCTACAGCTCTTTTAACTCTACACTTTATAACATTCTTCAACACGCTGAAATCCGCGACGCCCTCTCATCCGTAAGATGACGTCCTCTATCTGGGAGACTTAAGTGCACACCACAGGAATCGTTGAAACAAAGGAGAGTCGTTGGGACTTGGGTGTTGGGACTTGGTTACCCATGAAACTTAAACAAGTGAAAGACGCCAGTATCACTTGCTACTGTACTATACACACAAAAGAATTCACCTGAGATATATAGGATGTGACTGTGGCATACACTTTACCACTATTCACCCATCACCGGAACAGATTAGCTCACCTTTCGGTAAACAGCAGAAATTACTCCAGTGCGCATACGTAGGCCAGCTAGGAGCATCTTTATGAAGTACTGTCCAAGGAAAAAGGATTGCAGCTGTGTAACAATAAACATCAATATGGCATAGAAGTATCCATGCCACTGGGGCTCCCCGCTGGCACCATCTTCAGTGAACTTGATAATCACACTGAAAATAGAAAATCATGTTGAAATTTTTTTTTTTTCATAAAATGAATACCATGGTTATCAGATATCATACCTGCATTACCATAAAAGCTCAAAAACATACTCCTGTAGACATATCCAGTTACCGATCCGATTAATTGTTTCAAATATTCAAGTAAAGAAACAAGTGAGAAAGTCTTTATCTACAACATCAACAGACCTCCAAAGACATTCAATGAATCAAAACAATTATACAATGAAAATAACGAGGGCTTAATGAGAGTGGTGCAAGGTTAGTGAGACACGAACTTCTCCAAGATAGTAAAATTCTAATACTGAAGATATCGACTATTAAGAAAGCTTCAGTTTCCATGGAATAAAAAGTCAGGGAGACGCAAAACGTGATAATGTGTAAAGGGAAATTTCCCGTATCGACATGTCGCTGAGCTACATCTTATGTAGATATTAGATCTTATCCTTACATGAACTAACACGAAAATAGAATATATCATATACGATACATCAATTAGAAAAGAAAACATGCAGCGCTTGAATTTGACTACGTGGTTAGTTAGGGCACTGGAAAAAATATAAAAGAAACCAGACTCAGAGAGGAAACACGATCGAGGACACAACATTCAGCAAAACGACTTCCTTGGGAACATGTGTAGGAAAATGGAATTCCATCATCAGTATATAAAACACTGTCATGGAAGGATCCGTGAAACCTACAATGGGTACGTGGGTACCACTGGCAGTGAACACAGAAGGAAGGGATACGAGAGAGACCTTGACCTGATAAAAGATATTAAAAATCTAAAGAAAATAGGGATATACTGTGAAGAAAATACCTGGCAGCATTATCGCCAGCCAGCATCTGAAAGGTACAAAAGAACGAGACGTGAGCGTAACAAAATAACAAAGGAAGAACAGAAACTATGAAAGGAGCAAAACAGAAAAATAATGTGGACAATCGAGTAACATTCAAAAGTATTATGTAAGTTTATCAGGAGTGAACACTCAGTTAAAGAAAAACTAATCAGGTTGAGGAATCCACAGGGAAGGGTTGTTGAAAATGATGAAAAATGAGAAAATAGTGAGGCACTGAATGCTGACCTAAGAGTGCATCCATAGTGGACACAGTACCCCGAACAGTGATGAGATGGGTTGGGAGGAGGACTTGGAGAGCACTTACATTGTTATATATATATATAGTAAAATATGTTTAGCCATTAAAGGTTCAGAAAGGTTACTTCTAAAGTATCAGATATCTGTACCTTGTAGTTGATAAGAGTTACTTCACAAGTATCAGAGTATATTTTCCTAAACACGACAACCCTTATACAAACCCACCTGAGGAGCTGAGGGCTGGCGAACTGTAGGACGTCGTGAATCAGCTTCAGGAGGGCACCGAAGAAGAAAGTTGAGCCGAAAGTGCGTAACATGGTTGGCAGGATGGAGAGGTGTTGCTTCTTGCCACTCCCGCCACTCCTCGTTTCCACGTGAACTGACTGACCTGAATTCTTGGAGTAGGTCGCCCACGATTGGGAATCGTGCTTCCTGTTGAGCACAGGGAAGTCTTTACCAACTACTCTGATCAGATATCACTCATGTCGTCTTAAGTTAACTGTATTTCATTTAACAGGCCCGGTCTTAATGTGGACGTCTCTGTTTTGCTACAGAAATTGTTAGTGACCATACCTATCTTTTCAAAACTAAACACAGTGAGCCATTTCTCCCTCCAGAGCAAGTTAGCCACAGTAGAAGTTCTCTATACGAGTATCAGTAAGACAGTATCTCACATGCCTCTACACTTGTCTTCCTCTTACAAATTCTTTTACACTGTTCCTAACCACCATCTTAAGCATCTTTGTTTCCCCCTTTCACACACACATTCTCTCTGAACTTCTGTATTATCTCTTCATCCTTGGTCCCAGTAGTGGACCTAGAGAGAGCACAATGCCAGTCATATGGATAGAAAACCAGAAAAGCCTATTCTTGATAAAGGGAGGGTTGAGAAACCTGTGGGTCAGAAACACTGACATGACTTCATACTGTGAGTGCTGACTCTCGTAGCCAACGATCATGAGGCAATTGCTGCTATGGAGGAAGTCAACACAGAATATACGAAAAACTTACTTGTGCGCTTTTCTTATAGTCTTCTTCCAGTTTTTGTCCCATGCAGAAACAACGGTACGGGTTGCATTATCATATGTCAAATTCCATGTGTCTTCCTGTACTAGTGGCTTCCTATAGCCTTTCCATATCAAGTTACCGATCCACGAGAAGGTGAGATGACTCAGGAAGGATGCACTGAGTTCTGGATTTGGTCTCTGTTAACAGACAAAAGATCAAAACTACAAACTAGCCCATCAATAGGCACAAATCATACTGACAGCTTTGATATTCCCATAATGAGCTAAATACATGGTAAGATATTTGTAAAATAAGAGATGAAACATACAAACAAGGCCTGCAAACATAACCAGCCGTTTAATGCCTTTCATTCTAATGCACGTACACCTTCCTATCAGATGAATGTACTTTATCAACGTATTTTTAAACTCTTACAGCATTCGAGTTTAAAGGACAAAGCGTTACTTCAGAAGGAGCCATCCTGAGCAAGGATGCGAATTAAGGATCCACACATCATCTGTTGTCATATATCCCACACGTTATGGTTTTAAAGACATGGATGTTTGTAATGTAAGATGTCTTAGGGTAAGTCCTTTCAGTGCTTACACCCAGCTGATGTAAATATATCTGAACTCTTTCTTTATTTGTGGTTTATACCTTTTTTGCAAAAGATGCCTGATGATGCCATATTCCTTACAATACCCAGTTTTGCATCATACTCTCATTAGGTGACTCTAGTATTAGAGCCGAGATCTAAAACTACGTGTGCCTTTAGTGGCCACCCTGTCTTACATAGGCAAGGCAAGTGGTCATCCTGGTAGTGTCTTCTTCTAAGCTACTATAGGCCTTTCCTTCTCGTCTCATTTGAGGTGAAATATCAGGAACAATCAACCTGGACAAAGTACGAATCTGATTTACACTGACGCACTTCCACCTCAGTGTGGTAGCAACACCAGAGGTATAAAAAGTTGGATCAGAAATAAAACAAGTATGCCCTTGTGTTGCACGTGTGGCATATCCCTGAGGTAACCACACTCATTCGAGTAACATCGCAAGGAACTTATCATCTGCTTTGCATAGATGGAAACCTGTGAAGAGTAATAATTGTGTAATAGTTCGTCTATAAGTGAAGGGATAAACCTGAAAGGATAGAGACTATAAAACTATTCAAGTAGAATATCATAGAGTACTCACCTTGAATAATGTAAAGGAAACTAAAAAGAACTTTTCAAATCATGAACTTACTTCTCCTCGAGGATAGTTAACATGTTGTGGAGAAACATCAGCGAAGCAGTTCAAGAAGAACATCGCAACAGTCAGTGGGAAGTAAATCAAGTACGTCACAAAAGTGATAAGGTCAGCATCTTCAGACTGAAAGGAAATAAGTGTACTGATGTGAGCTAGTTCCATAGGCTGTCATCTTCTGTCTGAACAAGTACACTGGCTACCTAAAGAGATGCCTCTTTACTGCAAACAATTCCACATTAGCTTCTGCCAGTTTTACATGGCAAGGTGAACATGAGGTAAGATAAGAAAACACTATGTAATGACGAGCAGCTCAACAAAGTTGTGTGAGACGAGGCAGAGAGGTAGTGGGACATTTGAACGGACTGGAATGAAATGTGTGACGTCGGATGTGGAATATGATACAAATGATGCGAGGGAAGGTGTGGCACTGTTGTTGAAGGGTGAGTGGTTTTGCAAAAGATCAATGGCTGCAAGTGCCTCAGGCCTGGAGTATTAATTGCGAAGTTTAATAGTAATAGGTTAAGGGAGTCTGATATTGACAATGGGAAAAAAGATGTAATCATGTAGGGTGTAAGAAGCATGCATGAAGGAGTACTTGTCTCGGCTGTGGTGTACCGATGCAAAAGCCATGACAGGTCAGGAATAAGAGCACCAGAGATGGACAACTCGTGTAGTACAGTTGGAATATGGAGGAGAGATGGAGTAAAGGTTATGAAGGTGTGGTTTGAAGTAATCATGAAAAACGAACATGGATTGAAGTCTTCTAGGATGCAATGACTATGTAGAATGTGTAGCAAAAAAGATATACAGTAGTGCAGTAGAAGGTACAAGGAGGATAGGTAGGTAGGTAGTAGAGGAGACTGAGAGATGCAGTGAGAGAACTAGAGCTAAGGAGAGTACCCGTGGAGGTGTTACAGCAATGTCTGGGGATCGGATGATGCAGTGGGAGAATATTGTGTATTGAGATGGCATGTAGGGAGATGTTGGTCTCACTGGACCAATCAACTCAGTGTGTAAAGTGAATGAGGAAGAACTTATATAAGTACTGAAGTCAATGCTTCACTTAACGCACTGAGCATCGGTTAAGTATGTGGAGAAGTGATTTTCAGAGGCTGTATGCACTTGATCCACACCATGAGTACTGGGCGTGGAGATGATGGCAGGTATGTACATTATCGTGCAACAAACCTAAAGTTAACCTTGACTATAGAGAAACATGGGTAATACTGCCTGCACTGTCAATATTCATGGCGGGATAACACAAATACATGAACAGGTAAATGAATACCATCGTCTCCAGATGTGGCAATACTCACCTGGTCATACATATCAATGCGGGTGCGAAATTCTGGGATGGCACACAACATCAACAAAAACCAGAAGATAAATAAGTAACCCGACCTCTGGATCCCTCGCTTCTTCTCAAGTATCACAAAGATAAGCTGGAGTAACTGTAAAAGAGAGAAAGAAAAGATGATACAAAAAAAATTCACATGATTAGATGAAGTTGAGCGTAGAGGCTGGTAAAGAAGTTGGATTTTCAGACAGGTATAAGGGAAAGGCTCCTCTGATGGAGAGAAAAGTGTGATGTTGTTGTCCTTTATCCGTGTTGATAACATACCATAAAAAGTGGATTCTTACTTTAATATGCCTACGATTAACGTTACAGTCATCTGGAGAAAGAGGTATAAAAGAGACTGAGACAAGCTCGAGAGCCGGTCAGATACGTGATTGATGAAGCTTAACCGCAGCAAATATAAAGCTGGGAAGGTAGGTCATATGGAGAGAGGTCCCCCATGTGACCATCATCTGCAAGGAAAGAAGCTGCATAGACGTGCGTGTGAACGGGACTTGAGGTAGACACAGTACTTAGTCTGTTGCCAGAACACAACGTTAACAGGTGTTTAGAATTATCTAATACATTATACGTAGTAAAAAATAATATATAGGAGAGCAAACAACAAGAAATCAATGGGTCTTTTCGAGACTCTTTGTGATAGTGGAAGAGGTCAGAATAATAGATATTGGTATGACAAGAGAAGAAAAGCAGACATGACTTAAGGAGAAATATCTGTAAAGTTTATGTTAATTAAGGAAGCGCAAATAATGGCAGTTGTGGACTTGAAGCGAAGTATGTGCCAAGTCTCTTCTTAAACGTACCTGTGGTACTGCTTTCAATCATCCTGATAGGCAGATCATTCCATATGTTAACACTCATGTTGAAAAAAGTATAAACGTTGGCCCGTGAGACTGTATTCACGACTACAAGTGAATACAGACAAATTTAGTGATAAATATCTGCTTAGATCGAAATCATCAAAGACTTTGATTATCCTGAATACCTGTATCAAATCACCTCTTAACCATCTCTTAGGTAAATGAGTTTAAATTGTCCATCCGGCTTTCATAGGATTTGTTTCTCAGTCAGGGAATCATATTCGTAGCTCGCTGCTGTACTTTCTCTATTGTCTCTGTCTTGTGTCATGTAGAGTGACCAAAAACTAATCACAGTATTCAAGATGGAGACCCACCTACGAATTATACAGAGTAAAGACTAGTTTCTTAGACCTGAATTTAAATACCAATGAAACCTAGAATTTTGTTCGCCCTCTTTACTGTTCCTGCATACTGCTTACCTGGCATTTGGTCATCACAGATTATTACACTCAGGTCGTTTTCCTCAATATCTTTTGTAGCTCGACAGAGTTTACGCTGGAGCTTGCCTTCTCTTCTACTATCGATGTGTAAAAAATTACTCGTCCATATTAGGATTAATTTGCCACCCATGAGCCCAGTTTATCTGTTCGTGTGTATCAGCTGGTAGCTTTAGACGTTCAATTTCTGTTGTAGCTTTATTTCCCAACTTGGTACCGCCTGTGAATTTTGATATCTTACAACGCAGCCCATTATCAATGTTTTTAAATTGTATGAGAAAGAGAACTGGTCCCAGCATTGATCCCTGTGGCACAGCACTTGTTACGTCTGTGGAGGACATGATGATGGGGGAGCCTGGAAATATATGAAAATGGTGAGCGGGAGAAGTTTTTAGGATACAAACCAATAAAGACGTAAAAGCTGACATGCTTACCAATGACACAAAAATGATTGATGGCACCATGTAGTCCACGCCAGGAACAGACTCATCAACGCTGTCTCTCCTGACAGCATAAAAAAAATTGATGCACTGTAGAATCAACAGGAGGACCGACCCCACCTGAAATTTGCATTTGTACTTCAATATAAAGTTGGTTACAAAAAAAAAGGTTTTCCTCAAGAAAACAATATGTCCAACAAAGTGAATAAAGTGGATGGTCTAATGTATATATCAGTTAGTACACGTGCTTTATAAAGTGGTTGGTCTGCTCTATAATAAATTTGTTCTCATTTAACTCAATGCCTTGATTCTCTATTCAATCCAGTCCCTTGATCCCAGTTCCTCTCCTTGAATTTTTTTCTTACATCTTTTACAATGTCTACTATATATACACAACCATAGTTGCTACTTCATCATATTTCTGAGGCATTTCTTTTCCACAGCTGTAGCAATAAATAGTTTACTGAAATCCACGAAATTTATGCCAAAGCATTCCTATTGTACACACCTTCATAATTGTTTCCATCATTAAACACACTTCATCTTAACCTCTGACTGTCAACAACAATACAATACATGACATCTTACTAAAACTGTAATTCACTATTAGTAATATATGTATATATAAACCTGTTAATTACTAGAAGTGGCAGAAAACACTGCACTCGAGATCTTAAGAGCATGAGGTAAACTTTAAAGGAAAACAAAGTATTGGACTAACCAGCTTGGAAACGTTGATCCAACTCCATGGCACCAGTCTGTCCACACTCTGCAGGAGGTAGCTGATCTCTAATGGGCAAAACAGCCACAGGAAGACACACGGTACCCACACCAACACCGTCTGCTCGAAACATAGTGTGAAGTCTGGGTTCGTTGTATTCCATGTAATTTCGTCATCCTGAAGTAAGGTACAGAAGGACAATACAGTAACTTTTGTATCAAATAGTAAGATAGAATACACTAACATTTGCATCCTGAAGTAAATTACGTAAGGATAATACAGAAGTATTTACATGTTAAGTGGAATATAGGATAAGAGGAAAATATTCCCATCTTAAAGTAGAATACTTGATGGTGAAACAGAAATAAAGCAGAACCTTTCCATAACGCAGTACTCATCTGTCGAATAG
>JAUTYZ010009833.1:696-13017 GCA_032273725.1 Panulirus interruptus | reverse complement strand
ATTTGGAAGTTTGATATATCAGAGTCTGTTGCATAGCAATTGTTTTGGGTTTTAAATGTGCTTTGTGTGTTGGCAATGGGGCTGGGGAACAATGAAAACAGTGAAAACACAGAAAAGTGTTAAGAGTGTTGGTTGGGTTCTGTAGTTGGGAAGCATATCAGGGAGGGCAGATGGTGAAGGGGGACATTATGTAATGATTATGATGCAGTAGGCATTTTGTATTTTCCTTTTATGGATGATATTTCTGGATTGTTGTTAATGTTTGAAATTACCCAATTTTTTTTGTACAGAGAGAGTATTCTACATTCATGGGACCCCATCTCTTAAACATTCTGTACCATCAAAGAGTCCTTTAAACCTTTATGAATTGCCAACATTCACCATTTCCTTGTTTAGTGTATTCCTACCATCCACCATCCTTACAGTTAAACTAATGTACTTCTTTACATCACTTCTAATCAGCTTATTGTCATGGCCACTGGTTACTTTGGTATTGCATCTCATGAAGGATTCTTCTCTGTTAATGTCAACCAACTGACTCACAAACAAAGGTTACAATCAGGTCATCCCTCTCTCTTCTCTCCTCCACAGTGGACAAATTTGTAGCTCTTAGCATCTCATTGTAGCTCAGCCCTCTTAATTCAGGTACCAACTTAGGTGGTCTTTTCTGGACTTTTCCAAGATCTTTGTGCTTCTTTAACTGCAATGATCAGACTTTAGTGAAAAACAAAAAGTTTTAGTCTATGTTGTGAATAGCTTACCAAACATTTCCTTATCCATCAATTTCAATGCAATTCTAATAATTGCCAAAATACAGTATGCTTCTTTCACCATTCTTCTGGTGTGCAGATCTAGTGACAGGTTAGGCATAATGTTGACTCTTAGGTTCCTTTCAAAAACAGATTCCTGTAGCTCATTTCCTGGCAGGCAATTACTATACCAAAGCCCTTTTTTTAAAATTGTATCCCACCATCATTTTTTGTATTACTTGGACTGAATTTGATCCACCATTTATCAGACCAACTTTGGAGTTTGACCATGTTCACCTGTTAGCTAATGTAATCATCATCATTTCTCACATCATCTGCAAACATCCTTTGGTAAAGGTCCAGTCCATCAGGGAAGTCATTTGCACGCACCAAAGATAGCGATGGGCCTAAAACCAAGCCTTGAGGAACACCACTTGTGACCCCATTTCATTTCAAGAATGTTCTTACCTACATCCTTTGCTTCCTAAGGTAATCTTCTATCCATTGATGGGGTCTACTCCTTATTCCTGCTTGAAGCTTTAGCTTTTTAATCAACCTATGATGGGGTCCAAAGTCAAAAGCTTTTTGCAGTCCAGAAAGAGACAATACCCATCTATCTCTCTGATCTAGGATGAAGCTCACCCTGTCATAGATGTCTAAGAGCTCTGAAATGCACAACCTTTCCTTGAATTCATGTTGTGTCTCAGTTAGGTGGTTCCTCCTTTGCAAGTAGCCATCCATTTGTTTTCTGATTATTTTCTCTTATGTTTCACACTTGTTAGTGAGAATGGCTTGTAGTTCAGGGAAATTTCCTGATCACCTGATAAGCATGACATCTGTCCCCTTCCACCTATTTGGAACTACACCTTCTTCAACTGACCTACTGAACAATATTCTGAGTTGCTTAACCAGTGCATCTGCACATTCCTTAAGCCTGTATGGGAAAATTCTTTTTGGACCATGATCCTTTTATGGGTCAAGTTATTCTTATAGCCTGATTATGACATTTCTATCAGTTTCTATATCTTCCAAGACTTCTTCTCCCTTTCACCTTGCTAATGTTGAGACAGTATTATTCTCAACTGTGAAAAGGCTCAAACTAATCATTCACCTCCTCACATATTTCCACAGCATCCTCATAAATTCTTTCCTCCACTTCCCTTTGCCTAATTAGCAGCTCTTGAACTGATGATTTGCTAATGGAAAAGTTTTTCCTTTTGTCTCAGTCACAATACCCTTTCCAAGGTCTCTCTGCTCTTCCCACTTTACCTTGCAATTACTTGTTTCTTACTCTTCTGTAACCTTCCATAAGCTGGAAGACTACAGCATCTTCTGTATCTCCTCCACAGCAAATCTCAGAGCTCTTTCAGTTTTTGGTATTCTTTTTTTAATCATGACTCTCTCCTTTTCAATCTTTCTCTTTTATTAGCATCCAATGATATCTGTGTTCCAACTCCTTCAGTGTAGATTTCACATAACCTTCTACAGAGTTGGTCCATACTCTTGCTATAAAATCCCCTTTCCTAATCTAAACTTGAATAAAACTTAATCAGCGTTATGCAGTTGTCATGGTTGTATTTCCTCTTTGGGTCCTGTCCTCATTCTTGTCTCTTCTTCCACCACATAGTCAAAAGCAAGCATTACATTATCACTTTCTCCAACTGGTGAATCACATTTGATGTATTCTATTTCCATGATATGATTTGTAAAGGCAAGGTCTAGCATAAACGGTGTATCATCCCCCTTGATTCTTGTTATGTATGCTCCAAGATGTGCTGATACAGGGAACTCTCCTGTATAAATCCAAGTAACCTGCATCTCCATGACTCAGTGTCTCTAAGATAACAAGTTTTCCCAAACTATTTCCCCGTAACTGAAATCCCCCATTATCAGTACTTTACCATCTCTGAGGAGGAAGCGTCTTGCCACTTCATTGACATCCTGACTGTCCCTTCATTGTTCTTAATTTTCACATGCTTTGGGTCACTACAGTACCTTGGAAGTTGGTAGACTAACAGTCCCACTATATAATTCTCTTTTCCAAAAGCAATTTTACCCATTATGTACTCTCTGAATATACCGTACATTTATATATATCCTGAAATTTAATGGTATCCTTTATAAAGATGGCCAAAACACACACACACACACACCATTATCTTATCTTAAAACCAAATGCTCAACCACACCCATAGTTCTTCCAGCGAAACTACTCAAGGAATTCTCCCATGAATTAGCTACAAGCTAACTGCCATAATTAATGCTTCACCCGATCTAAATCCCTCCCTCCTGCTCGGAAGACAGCATATGTTACTCCACTACCCAAATCCACCAACCCAACCCAGAGTCTCTTAATAGCTTACGACCTGTTGAAACCACTCTAATTCCCATTCTAATTTGTGAAAGTTTTATGTTTGACTGGGCCTATGCTAACACTGCTAATTCAGTAGACCCTCAGCAGTTTGGAAACATGAAGTCTTCCTTCACCACTCATTGCCTTATCAGTCTCTTAGACTTCGTTTGCCTCAACCTGGAGAAATGCAAGACCTTATTGGCACTCAGCTTCGTAGACTTCCAAGGCTCTTGACTTGGTAAACCATAACATCATCATAAAGAAAGCCATTGACCTGGGACTGGGACTACTTGAATGTCTTGTCTCGTGGCTGGCAGACTTCATGACTGGGTGACACCAAACCATCCGCTTTAGGGGAGCCACATTGGCATCACTACCCCTAACATGTGTCATACTACAAGGTACCAAGATGGGACCACTCTGCTTCCTCATCCTTATCAATTATGCCCTAAAGGACACAAACCACGGCTGGAATTACGTAGATGACTCCACCTTTGGCATCACTATCAACAATAATTCTCATGATATCAATGCCTTCAGCACATCATCAACAACCTTCAGGAGTGGACTACAGCCCATGACGTCACCATAAACCACACAAAGACTATACACATCAACCAGGGTGTAGACAACATCCAGTCCCCTAACATTACATTAGGCCCTGACATCCTCCATGTAGTAATAGACTTCAAACTCCTTGGTGTCACAATAGATGACGGTTAAACTGGAAGTCATGTCATCACTATCATCAAATCTTCCTCATACTGTCTGTACATTCTCCACCAATTGATATCACTAGACGTCCCACCAATTGAGCTCAGGAATGTCTATACCATCTTCATTCTACCTAAGCTCATCTAAGCCTCCCCAGCCTAGTCTTCCTCAATAACAGCTACACAAAGGGAACAGCTAGAAAGACTGCAGAAAAGAGCATGTAGAATCATCCTGGGCCCTTCTTAACCACCTACCTGAGGAACCTGTCCACCATCTCCGACCAGCACCGGCAGCTTATACAGTAGTCTGGCTATGAGCTGCAGACATACCCCTATCACAGACACCTCCTCCCCCCATCACCGCCATGGACCACCGTTCATCACCACAATTGACTTGTTCCAATCAGAGTTCGTACAGACAGATATAAGAGCAGTCCTATACCTAGCATTGTGAACTTCATAAGCAATCCATGAGCAAGTGCATAGCTATGCAAGTGAACAGCTCAATTTCCTGTTAGGCTGTGGTATGTCAGCAACTGTATTACTGTAACTGTTCATTACTTGATCTTCATTCTAGCTTATGATGTATAAAACATTACAATGACTCTGTAAACATTGCTGTATATTTGCCACCCTGGCTATCTAAATGTACCTCACCCATATGCTTAACCAAAGTGTGGAAACATCCAGCTCACACTAATCTTAGGCTCTTACATGATTAGCTACCTATTAACTGTCATGGCTTCCCAGTTCTGTAATATCTGTAATACCTTAACTGTGTATTTTCAGCCAAAAGCCTGCCTACATCAAATAACCATTATTAATTATTCATTTTTGTCTTCTCTTTCCTTCCTTGATAGTGTGTATTCCTCTACGCAGATTAGGTTAGATTTTACCTCTTTTGTAAGTTTGGCCTCCACCACTCAAACAATGTCAGGGTTATTTCCTCAGATATGGTCTTTGAACTCTAGCTCCTCTCCATTTGCAAATAGCCTGTCTGCAACAGTACACAGAATCTTCAGCAAGGATACATACTGTTAATAAACACTGCCCTCCCTAAGCAATAAGTTGGAATGCTGTTCCTCCCCATGGTCTCATCCAATTCCTTTCATTTTTTGCTTTTTGGCTGGTCTCTTTGGCTCTCTCACACTTCTTTTAGTTTGTCACTTCTGACAAACACTTTTTGAATTCCTCCTTTTTGACAGGTTTATTTACCTGTTTAAGCACCTTCTGGCTGCACATCTCCATATTAGATGTTATCCTCAGTGGCTTTTCTCTATTGTCTTGCCTGTATTTCCCTATTCTTCAAATTCTTTTAATTCTTTACCTGCATTTATCAAATCCACTGTAACAAATAGCTTTTTGAAATGTTCCCCTTCTCTGGCTTCCCTTTCATCCTTGTTTGGAAGATGGTCCTCTTTCACCCCACCTTTCTCTTATTTCCTGTTGACATGCTATATTCTCCTTGTTTTTACTTTTATCTAAAACCTGCTTTTTCTTTGCTGTATAGCTGCCCTGAATGATCTTTGCCCTCTCAACCCTTTCACTGCAGAAAGTGCATTTCTGCAATCACAAATTAATCCCCATTTGCCAGAGAAAGTGCATTTATTCCATGGACTTCAAAAAATGTTTTAAACACCTCATGCTCTTTCTTGATTCCTCTCACAACTAAGAATGTCCACAGATGTCCAGTTGGTGCCGCTATCTTAAAGCAATGAGTTAAACTCTGGATGTAAACAGTACCTGCTGACCTGCACCCACACCACTCATGCAGGGGCATTTAAATACCTTATACATTTGTTTTCTTGAATATAGATGGAGATTTTCTTATACCCTAAGGAAAATAATGATCAAATTTGGAAATATCAAGGTCTTTTCATACCAAAAAAAAATAAAAAGTTAATATTCGCACTTCAATTTTTTGATTGCAAAATAACAATCTGGGAACTAACATTTGAATGATAGGCTGCTGTCAAAGGATTAAGTCTTCCATCCACTGCATGACATGCTTCCCTGATTGTTCTGTCTCCAACTGTATACACTTTGTGATTTGTTATGTGTGGTGTGTTTGTGTATGGGAGGTTGTGGTAGACAGGTGTTATATGTACTCCTCTCTGTCCATGTTGTCTGTCTTGTCTTGTGGTTATGTAGTTATAAAAGGGAGAGAGGGTGGAGGTGGGCATAAGTTTAGTTTGTTGGATGAAGGCTACATGAATACTGTGTTTTTGGAACACGTTGAACTGTTCTGTGTGTTTGTCCCTGATGCTACTGATGTTAAACTGGATAATATTTTGTGTAACTGGGATTTTGATGGGTTGTGATTTTTTTTTTGTGGGTCAGGGTTATGTGTTCTGTTCTGAAAGATGGATATTTATAATGGCAGTTTGCGGGTTTGAATAAATGTTGTCAACAGCGGTGTCTGGATGGTTCTTGCAGGTCCAAATCATTGTGCAGTCTTTTAGGAAGGGGAATGATGTACAACGTAGATGAATCCATTGGTCGCAGCTGTTACATCTGACAGAGGAGTTGTACTGTGATGAGGTTATGGCACAATGGGTGGTAGGTGGGTGGGTGGTCCAAGGTTGCGATGAGTGTTGCCTGCCTGTATTGGTACAGGTACAACAACAAAAATATTGAGGGAAAAGGAACTAGATATTGCAAGATTTTTCATTTTTCAAGATTTCTGAGTGTATTAATAAAAAGTCAGATCATCTGTCTAGTTGTGCATTGAGTGGGTTTGCTTAGGCTATCTTATCATTATGATTCCATGCTTCTCTTGTGCTATTTGCCCCACACTAAGTTTATGCACAGTGTCACAACACTTGTAAACTGAATAGAAATTATAAGAATAATAGCTCAAGTAAAAATGTCTTATCTTGATAAATCCATCACAAAATTTTTCATATCAGTGAAGTTTCTAGATTGCTGATGTCTAGATTTTTCATATTACACTGCAGTACATTTTGATATGCAAGCTATGACTCTGACTAAAACTGCAACGAGTGAATATATTTTCACAACTATATCCCATTTTTCATGCTTCCCTTCAACATAAATAAGAGGCCTGTGGACATTAATATGTAGTGTTGTGGTGGCACTGTTAGTTATAACATTGACAAAATGGTTTGTTTCTTTTATTTCATGTAGAAATGAAAAAATCTTTTATATTTCCATATATGTCATGACCAAAATCTAACCCAGGTATTCATACTCATTATAGCAAGCGCCCTTGTACTGAGGCTTGTACTTATGAATATGTACTTACGCTAATGTTTAATACTCATACTCAAGCACAAACACACTTACTCGACATAAAAACCTATGTACTCATACTCATAGATTAACATTCATTCTCATAAAAAGTACTCACAATACAAGACTGTGTGGAGATCAATATGACAGTATTAGAACATGATAGACATCAGGGGTCATAATGATGAGGACAATTATGTGAGGATGCATTGCAAGTGTCAAGTTAAAAAGTACACATCTCAGGAAATAACATTTTATAATCAATGAAATGCATGAGTGTAAACTATGTATCTGTGAAAAAAATTTTCACTGGCAAAAAGGGAAAATAACCATTAATTTATATACTAAAGACACAAGCATATTTGTTCAAAGAAGATGCAGTTACCATATAACGATGCATGTTAGAGAGAAAACCAGATTATACTCTTGGGACCCTTCTTTTTTGAAAGGTTAACCTACTTAAAATATGTTCACAGTGGCAATGCAATGACCAGGCAGTGCCAAGCCATTACCTAAAATTCATCAACTGTAATAAAAAAAATAACCCATGTCTTACAGCATAATGCTGCTATACCTGAGCCCAGCTCCTAATCCTTGTTGATTCTAAAGATACAGAGGCAAGCACTCTCAGTGGACACAGTATGTGGGAGGAGAAGCCCAGTTCATAGCTATTGAAAACCCACATCTACTCTGATAAAAAAAATTGACCAAGTGTTTCATAAGTGGCATTTTATACAAAGTTTCAGGTGTAAATAGTACCATTTAATGGTATTTTATAAAACTGAGTAAAAGATAAGACTAGCACAAACAGGATACTTTAACAAAAACTGGCTTTTAAAATGGTGACTGGGAATACTTTTGTTACTGGATTTACTTTCAACAGATTTATGCATTCAGCAATAACTATGTAGATATGTCTGACAAGCTCCTTCCCTCACCTTTCCTGAGCATGGTTCCTCCAAAAGTTTAAAATTCACCAAAGCTTTTTCTTCTCCTGCTTCACTTACCTATTTATCTAGCTATATCTCTGATGCCTATTCCCTTCAGGAACTCCCTCAAGGGGGTGGCCACAGCAAAAGAGTCTCCATAACTGTTGAACTCCAGTGTCGCTTTTTAGCCTTTAGTGCCTTACCCTTCACAGGCCACTGGCAGTGGGCAATTCTTGCGCAGTATTTTCAGAGGCTCCTACCTAATGTTCCAACTGACTACTTCTACCTAGTGTATCTACCTAATATTTCAAACTATTTCTGTTACCTAATGCTCCCATCTAGTGTTCCTACCCACTACTTCTACCTAGTGCTCCTGTCAAATGTTCCTACCTACTACTTCTATCTATTGCTCCTTCCATTTTGCTAAAAGGTAGGGCTAGTGCATAGCCCTCACCGCAAGAAAAATCTAGAGTGACGGAGAATGAGTTGGGTGAGTTGAGTGTTGTCAAGTGTTATGTGTGACAAGGAGAGATTGTATGTTTATGGACAGAATGCTTCAATTATTTTCCACTATATAGTAATTTCATCTCAAAGTAAGAATCAGCTTTCTCACTGGGGTAATTTCATGAACAAATTTTATGTATCATTATCATGTGTGTTTTATATATAAAAGTACAGTGTCCGCAAAATACCTTGTTTGCCTCCCCATACATTTTCAAAGGCGATGTCATACTTATAATCTATTACTTTGTCATCTTTCCTTTGACCTTGATTACCACCTGCAGACATCTGGGCATGGAACTGGCAAGGTTCCTGAAGTATCATTAATCCATGTCTTGGGTCCACTGGGTCTTGATCTCCTTAAAAAGGTGAGGCACTGATGCGGTGTTGCAGTAAGCAGCTGCCTGATCATGCATTCTGAGCGCCCAGTGTGCCTAGAAATCTCACTTGTATCAATAATTTCTTACTTCTAGACAAGAATTCGGGCTTTATCCTCCTTAGAAAAGTAAGAGCCAACAATTTTGAAGTACAGGTGGAAAAAATAGTGCTGAGGCAAAATTCCCAAAATGAAGTGGCATACTGGAAGAG
Organism: Panulirus interruptus; assembly: GCA_032273725.1. Classification (NCBI taxonomy): domain Eukaryota; kingdom Metazoa; phylum Arthropoda; class Malacostraca; order Decapoda; family Palinuridae; genus Panulirus; species Panulirus interruptus. The sequence goes on along the minus strand of JAUTYZ010009833.1, from coordinate 3,932 downwards.
TAAAGAAAGAATATCCTTCCCTCAAGATAGCATGAGGCACACTGAGGCGGGTTACTGGTGGTCACACAGTTAGAAACACTCGTTTTAGCGACCAGATATGTAATGCTTACACCTTGAAAGTGTCACATGCTTGATCCCACAATATACCGTAGCCATGTATTGCCTTTGAAACTATCTGGGGGTGGGAAGTGTATTTTGTAGACATACTACACAGCAACTCACATTCACTATGTTTAGTGGCAGGACATCAAAAACTTAAACCTTTGTCTCATTACTGTACAGGGAGGCCCATAAGTCCTAATTGATTGCAATTAAGGCAGAAATACAAAAAATCAAAGTAAAAATGTTGTAATAAGCTTAGAAATATTATTTTGTTTATTCAAAGCACAAAACACAGTCATCTCTGGAAATATTCTTTCCTTAGCAGTCAGTTATAGGAGTCTGAGCTACATCATACATTACAGAAAGTTCTGTGTGATGCCATGCTCGCTTGGATGCTCTCCAACATTTGAGAGCTAATCTTTGTGTACACTTTGCAGGTGGCTGCTCTCAATTCTTCCATGTTATGTATATGCCCTTTGCTCACTAGATCCTTTACAAATGACCAAAGCCAATTGTTGCACATTGTCAAATCAGGGCTATTTGCACGCCAAGGTATGGTTCCTAATCAACTGATGCAGACAGGGAATTGGTGTGACAAGACCTCTTAGTGTAACTATTAATGGGCTGATGTGCCATATTGTTGCAAAATATCATTGTTAATCAACCCTTGTCTGTCCACCTCAGGAATAGGCCAGTGCTCCAGCACATTCAAATTGGGACTTATGGGCCAACGTGTACTAATAAAAGAGAATGATTATAAAGAAAGTGATATATAGTGATATTAAAATATGTTTAAAAAGTAAATGTTTATTTTATATATATCCAAAAGTATCTTTATCCATGGGAATAGAAGAGAAACCACTACCCATATATCTCCAGCATGTCGTGAAAGGCGACTGCAAGGAGCAGGAGTCGGGGGGCTGGAATTCCTCCCTTCATGTATTATTACTTTCCAAAAGAAATCATGAGAAATAGGCATGGATGAAAGTCTTTTAAGATGTTATGGCCTTCTAGAATACATGACATGATACTTTGGTGTAGAAGGTATATGGTAGTACAGCTGAAGATGAAATGATTGTTAGACCACAAAAGGTTAAACGATGAAGGCTGTAGGTATTCCAGATGAGGCTGCTAGATGAATAACTGTATTCTTGGTTCTGTGAAGTGGAGTTTTATTATGTATGAAGTGGCAGTGTAGGTGGAGGCTTTGACCTCATTGACGAATGAATTTAACTTGTGAAGTGAACAGATAAGGAGTGCATATATTAGCAGGGAAGTCCATGTTTTTCCATGGTATACCTAGTTGAGAATGTATGAGTGAACTGACAGGTGGTATGCCCTTAATGCACCCAGTGTGAGTAGGAATAGTTAAAGATAATAGATAGATAGGTAGATCAAGTGTTAATGGAGACAGTAGTGCTTGCAAAGGATTTCATTCCTTTTAGGGGAGGAAGAAACACTGAAACAGTCAGAAGATAAGAGTAATGCTGTAGATCATTTTAATTGGAATCACTTTTCATTAAATTACTATACTGTATATAAGCTTTGCATGTTACTTACTATATGGTAGAATGCTGAATCACAATGCTACTTGAAGAATTGGCTCATAATATTATATTGATAAAGCTGGAAATAGTTGAGATAATAATTGAAATGGTCATTTGAGTAATGATATAAGGTAATATTATGATATATAACCATATGAAATAAGTAGCAACACAATTTTCAGAGAAAAGCTGTCTCCATGTAAAAGCTGGCAGAAGGAGAGTTCTGGTAGTGACAGCACACCCAGATGATGAGGTCATGTTCTTTGGACCAACCATCTTGCACTTTACCCAGCGGGAGGGTGCTCTAGTTTATCTCCTGTGTCTTTCCACTGGTTAGTACTGTTTTTGATATATATCAATTTTGTTACACAGACTTCAGAGAGTTTTTTTGTCGCATGAATATTCACATTAATTGAAATTCATTATATGAAAATTGATATACTCAGAAAGGATGTTAAGTTAGTATTATTTCAGTTAGCTGTATAATTAAATATGTTTCATAATTCTAATAAATTGAGCTTTTCCTAATAATCTTCTCTAATTTTCAAATATCTCTACTTGTATTTCACACATTATGTGAATATTGTTGCATAGATGCAGCCCAATGAATTGAGATTGGAACTTGTCTGTCTGTATTCCAGGAATTCTTAAGATTTCCAGCATAGCACTTCTCCATGAGTCTTGATTTTTATATCCAAAAGAAAATGATGTCTTAAACAGTAGCCCAAATGTGCTCGGTTCTGTGACAAGTGAGAAATGAACTTAGAGCTCAAAGTGAATAACTCACATTGCTGACAGCTTGTTTTCAATATCGTTGTTCCAAGGAGTGTGTGTTATGTATGCACTATATAGTACCCCTTGAGTGGTTAAATCTCCTGCCTCAGTGTCTTCATATTTCCAGTTGCGTTGTGTTGATTGTAACATATGGGTGGCATTATCAGACTCAGATATTACCTGTTATCATAGTGCTAGATGTATCCCAATGGAGTAGTTGCAAACTTTTAGAGCCTAAAGACCTAAATGTGAAAGGCTTAACTTTAAAAACATTTTTACCACCATCCATTCACTTGTTAGCAAAATGATATGAAAGATTGTTTTCTTACTTTTTGTTTCTAGGGTTTTAAGCTATTGATTACTTTATAAAAGCAATGAAAATTTTGATGGTTTTCTGAGTTTTCTTTGAAACTTGGGTAGAGGGAAGTTAAAGAACTCAACAAAATTTTCATGCATTTTGAGAGCTAGTCAAATCCTTATAGCACCAACTTGCATTTCTGATAAAGATTTTTCTTACTACAGTGTCTTGAATTCAGGACCTTACTAGAGCAGCAGGCAATATAATAGTCAGAGCTTTAAAGAAGAATGACTATTATAACCCTTTCCACTATCATCCCATGACTTTGACTTTTACTGTTTCCAGAGTCTTTGCATATCTCCTTAACTTCCATTTCCATAACCCTTTCATTGCACAGTTGATATTTTTCTCCTCCTGAGTGCCCCAGAAAAACAATAATTGCTTTGTGTAGGAATAGGTGCATTGAAATATGAAATAATCTTCATTTTTTTCTTATAAAGTAATGTTAAGACTGA